>OVAQ01000252.1:0-40159 GCA_900406345.1 Erysimum cheiri | reverse complement strand
TTCTTTACGTTTCGGTTATCTTGCTCACATCCGTTATAACATAAGTCACTTGAAATTTTCTTGATAGGATCACTTAGCTAGTGATCGTATAAAATCTCTTGATTCACGAAAACTTCAATACATGATTTTTACTTTCAACTCACCACAGTTACAACAACTTCAAGATGGGACTATTGAATAGAAGATAGCTATTAGTCTAGTGGCATTTTGATGCCAAAAAAAAAAAAGATGGACTATTGATTTGATCTATTCGGATTACAGTTACAGAAAGCCAACGAAGCATCTTTCATCTCCATCTCGACCTGCATAGTCAGATATGGGCATCGGTTCCGTAGAAATCGAATTGAACCAAATCAATGCAAAATCAACGCCGGTTCTAATGGAAAACCGAACCGAGAAACCAAATGTGTAAATTGGAGTTTATTTTATAACAAGACAACCCTCGCTTTATGCTGAATTTACAGTTTCGCTCCTGCTTTAACACGGAACGACGTCGTTACTTTAAATCTCTAATGGTTCCGGTCTTCTTCCACCACAGTCGGAGTCGAAAACCCTAAATCTCTGTGCTCAAAACACCATTTTCAGACGAAAGGTTTGAAGAAATCAGAAACTCAGCTAAATCAGAATCATGATTCGAGTGACAAGACCAAAACCTATCATCGAATCACTAAGTTACCACCTTCTCCAGAGATGCTCCGCAAGTGGAACTCCTAAAGGAAAAGCCAAGCTGAAGACAGGTCAGCCATTGAAGCGTAACAAAGTCTCCACCAAGAAAGGCGGTGGTGGCGGCGGCGGAGCACCTGCAGATGGAGAAGAAGCTGTCAAAGGAAAAGGACGAATTTCCGATGAGAAGCAAAAACTCTACGAGCAATGCTTAAACGCTCCTTGCCCTGTTCGTTACTTGACTCCCAAAGAGATCGAGCGAGAGGCGCAACGTGAGAAGCTAGGGTTGATTAGTAAAGAGAAGCAACGAGATATGGAGATCCAGAAGAAAGGAGGAGCTGCTTCAATGGGAGTCACCGATGAGCCGATTCGAATTGGAACTCCAGGTTTGGATTACATTTCGTTAGGGATTTTCCAAGCTGAGGAATTGCCCAAGTATAAGCTGACGGAAGAAGATGGTGAGAAGCTTGCGAAGGAGTATAGTAAAGTGTTGATGAGAGAGCATAGAGAGCGTCGTGCAGCTGAAACTGCGCTTTTGAATTTGAAGAAAGCTGCAATTGAAGCATTGCCGGAGAATCTGAAGAAAGCGGCATTAGAGCCTGATTTGACACCGTTTCCGGCGAATCGAGGTATGGCTACTCTTACACCGCCTATTGAAGGGTATCTTGAGAAGGTTATGGATGCAGCCAAGAAGAGTTCAAGTAAAGAGAAGTTGAGATGATTCATTTTTAAAGGTTAGAGATTTTTGTCTTTTGCTGTTGTTTTTTCTCTTGCTCTTGCTAAGGAGATGAGCTTTGACGTGTGTTTCTCGAACAATAAAATGATTCAGGATTTAGGATTTAGGATTTGATGGTTACTTTGTTGTAGAAGTTGAGATGATTCAATAAAGGTTAGATATTGTTATCTTATGCCATCTTCTCTCTTGTTTTTTGGCTTGGGAGATGATCTTTAACCGTTTGTATTTTCTGATTGGACGATTCAGGATTTAGGATTGATGTCTGATGTTAAAGTTGTCTTCTTGAGTTTAGTTCATTGTAGAAAATAGCTCAAATTTGATGGTTTAGCTAGATTTCATGTAGTATGATGATACTTATTGATTAATTTGAGCGAGTTATATGCATATAGCAAGTAGGTAAATGAGAATCATGTACTTGTATGTAATAAGTTAGCGTTGGCAAAGTTAGTGTTGGTAAAGTTAGTTTGGAAACTTTTGGAAGCATTGATGAATGATGAATTTGCTATTGTTTGGTTATTCTTTCAATGCTGTTTTGCATTTTTCTTGTTTCAAGTCTTCATTTTGTGGTACTCGATGTATGTTTATATATTTGTTCAGAGCTTTCCTAATCAATTCTCTGCTGGTTTTTCTTATCCAGTTGAAGCTATATTCAAAATGGAACAGCAACGAGACCCAGAGACATCGAGAAATGCCATAGACAGAAACTTCAAGAAATTGTCTCCAAGGATTCCAACTTGACTTAATAAGAATATTCATTCACGCAAGTTCTTGCCTTTTTCTTTTCTTGAAAATGCAAATCTTACTTTGCCGGATCTTGATATGTGTTACTATGGATCGTGGTTTAATAATTTGCCTTTTATCATATACTTAGCTTCAACATTTGGGAAAATGAAAAAGAATGAAAATTTGGGAACTTTTATCCTCTTTGATTTCAGAGCCTCAAAAGTCAAAAAAAACGTTAAAAAGTTATCTCTCTAGTATTAAAAAGGAATGGTACAAAGAACAAACCAAAAAGGGAGCAAAACTTCAAGAGCTGCAAAGACATGTAATCCCTATATAACTTAAGATTTGATCATTGGCTTTTTAGCAACTCAAAAATATTTGTAACAACGCTTCTTTAATCCCAATGAAATACTTATGCCAGCTTTAAAGGATGTATTGCAACGCCATTTTGCGCAGATTTTAAGCAGCCCCATCTTCCAAATCGTGTTTCCTGCCATGTGAAACCACAACAGTTTTAAGATTAGCATTCACACACAACCGAGGACAAAGATAGAACCAAAAAAAGAAGAAGAAGAAGAAGATAAGAGAGGACCACATACCTGTCCAACACCGGCAATCAGAAATTTACCCGATTTTGCAATAGCCAAAGAGTTCACAAATCCAGTCTGTAAGATCATACAAGGTATTGTCAGTATTCTTACTTGATGAAGTGAAATGCTTTTTTCTTTGCACTATTCTCAAAGTACAGAAGTAGTGAAAGAAAATTTACCAGTGGAAGCTCGTACAAAGGTCGAATGGCATTTGCTGCAGTTTCAATAGCCCACAAACGCACAAAACCATTACCAGCTCCAGATGCAGCAAGATCACTACCTCTACAAGCAGCAACTGAATTGACCCAAGAACTTGCTGAACAGTTGACTGGTTCCTGATCACTGTTTTCTGTTAAGAAAATATGTTTGAATTAGATATTTCAGACCATCAGGAGCTGCAACGAACAAAGTATTTTGAAACTTCTATATACTGCAATGTTACAATACAATTGCACCAGAGATGAGATGGAGAGGAACTAAATGACGTCACCTAAAATTCCATTGGTGGTAACTCCAGCAGTTATAGCAGGATGTGCATTCTTAGCAATAAACATTGGTTTCTTTTTTAACATGCCCCACAGAGCAACAGTTCCATTATCCGAACCAGACAGGTACTCATTGTCACTGACGAAACAGCAGCTCTCAAGAGATGACGCTGGACGATAGACCATACGGGTGGTCTCAGGCACCTATTATCATATAACAAGACTTACAAATACAGAATAATAATAGAAACCTTATGATGATAGCTCCCAATAGTGTTCACATGGAGGATAAAAAGTCATCTATTACCTTATGATACAGCATGGTTCTATCTCTTCCAACCGTAAGTGCACGCTCTTTCCGTAGCACATCAATGGCTAAAACTTCACCCTGGTGTCCAAAATTATCAGCTACAAACGCTTTATCTTCTGCGTTCCACACCTTGACATTTCTATCAAATGAACCAGAATAGACTTCTGCAGTTCCGTATCTGAAACAGAGACAAGAAACGGTGTTCCGGTGACCTGGAAAGGCCTGTAGACACACAATTACAAAAGCTGAGCGCAAGAGTTGATGAAGAACAAATAGAAAACCAAAGAAAAAGCGGATTTATCATACCTGTACATGCTCTCGGGTACGAACATCCCATATATGAACATGGCGATCAACTCCTCCAGTGGCCAAATAACGACCATCAGAGCTAACAGCTAAAGCCAGAGATTCTCGGCTGTGTTTTTTATTTTGAGGCTCCCTCAGTTTCATCCCATGAGACTTCAGAATTTCATCACTTGGCCATATGTATTTGTCAGTTTTTCCAGAAGATACATCCCAATGCACAATAGTACCATCTTTTGAAGCTGAAAATCCTCTAGAATCATCATCCGATAGAGCTACCGATACAACAGTTCGTCGGTGCTTGACAATAATACGAAACCCATCAGTGCTTAGTGGCTCCTGAACCCTGACTCATGAAAAAGATTTAGTCAGTATTACTCATAACCAATCTTCAAACAGATCAAATTGACCTAACATATGCAAAAATCACTAATTTTCTTAACAATTAAATCCATAAAACCTAAACTACCAACAATCTCAAATCTATGGATTCGAATTTGAATACATTACAGTACCAAAATTCTTCATTACCTCGATGCAATAAGTCTTCGAACCCTACCACTCTCCTCGAGCTGCTTCTGCATCAAATTCTTCTTAAGACTCTCATCGTCTTCTTCATCATCATCATCATCCTCTTCCTCACGCTCTCTCCGCTTCGCTTCTCTCATTCTATTCAACATCTCCTCCGCTAATCTCTTCCTCTTCTCTCCCGCCGTCTCATCAGCAAACTCATCCTCATCCTCCACTTCCTCAACTCTTTTTCCATCTTCATCTCCGCCTTTAAATCCGTTCTCTTCGTCGTCAGATTCCACAGACTCGATATCTTCGTCATCGTAACTGACCTTTCTCCGTTTCGTCGTCTCTTCCTCGAAGAATGGATCCCTATCATTCGAACCACCCTTTCTGCCGCCTCTCTTAAAGCCTCCACCTTTCTTCTTCATTCTTCTCTCTCTTTCTTAGGGTTTAACGTTACGACCTCTTTGACTCGTCTAGGTTTAGCCTCAGGGTTTAGTGGCGACGGAAGAAGCAATAAACCATTCCTTTTTGTATATTTGGTCGGAAAAGTTTTCAACTTTAAAATCTTCCACCTAGGTTTTCTTCAGGAATCGGGTCGACCCGGATTTACCCAGACTGACCCGGCCCATCCGTTAGCTAGTCTATAATAAGCCCATTAGCTATTCAGTTGTTTTGAACCAGAAACTTGGGCCTTTAATTACAATTTGTATAACCGGGTAATCATTTTCTATGGTATACGGAACCGGACATTTTACGTTTGGTTCAATTCGATTTCTGATTTTTTTTGGCTTTTATTTCTGAAGAGTCAATAAAACCGAATTTGGAGATCAGTTAAAATACAGTTTACGTTTGCGTAATTCATTCTAGCCAAAGACTACTAGGTTTTGGACTAGGTTTGTTTTGATTTAACTCGACTCGAATCAGTTCGGTTTAATTAAATCGAATGATTCGGTTTATCTGAATTTATAGAACTGTTTTTAATATCTGTTAGTATACCGAACCGGATCACCCATCTAATTAGTCAGTTGAACCGACCAGTCTTTGTCGGGTGTCTTTCTTCTTCCTTCTTCGATTTTCGCCTCCTTTGGCTTTTTCATGTTTCTCTCTCTTCCTCGTTGAAACTCCAAAAGCTCGTTTAGAGAAATCTAGTACAAGGCCCTCGCGTAGGCAGTGAAGCTCCAATTCCTGGGGACAAAGAAGAAGAAGAAGATGACCTCATGGAATTACGTTGTAACGGCTCACAAACCGACCAGTGTCACTCACTCCTGCGTTGGCAACTTCACCAGTCCTCAAGAGCTCAATCTCATTGTTGCGTATGAGACTATCCCTACCTCTATTTCTTATCAATTTTTTTCTATTTGTTCCCTTTTGCATTGAAGCTGTTGATTTGGGGTTTAGGGTTTTCAATTAAGCTATTGCCCATCACGGGCCAATTTTCATAATTTTGCTTTCTCTCGAGATTTACAATTGCAGCTTTAGTCAATAAACGGTTTGAGTATTGAGAAATTCTCACACTTTGGGAGATGAGTTTAGGGATATTAGTCTCTATGAGTTCTTTGATGTGGTGGATAATTGGAAAATGTAATGAAAACTTGTTTTTGGTATGGTTGTTACTGCTCTGAACTAAATTACATGTTGAAGAATGATTCACTAATAAATTTAAACTTAAAGATTCTGCCTTTTCGACATGGAGGGTTTTCAAGTATCGTTTGCTAGCAGTACAGTAAATTTGTTGAAAGCTATCTCTTTTCTTGGATTTAGCATTGTCCCGTAAAGTTGTATCAGCTATTATATATCAAATCCATTATAATGTTAGTTTGACAGCAGTCTTGATCTGTTCACAGGAAATGTACTCGAATTGAGATCCATTTGCTTACCCCACAAGGACTTCAGGTACATACCTCTCTATTCTCTCAGGCTTTTATGGATTAAGTTAATTGGCCTTGAGAGTATAAATTTTAAAACTTTGTTGCCTTTTAGTAATATAAGACTCTGCTGGATGTTTCTATATTCCAGCCTATGTTGGACGTTCCTATATATGGAAGAATCGCTACTCTGGAATTGTTCCGGCCCCATGTGAGTATATATTTCTTATCATGTTCCTCTATCATGGTCTTATTAGTAAGTTACAATGTTGATAGTATCGTCCACCATCCTTTGCAGGGCGAAGCACAAGACTTTTTGTTCATTGCAACTGAGAGATACAAATTTTGTGTTCTTCAGTGGGATGCCGAGTCCTCTGAGCTTATTACAAGGTATAATTCCCAAAATATAATTTTTTGTAATGCATTCAATTGATGGTAAGTGTTAACCAACCAGTTGTGTTATTTATCTTTTGGTCTATGATCATGCTTGCCATAATCTTATTTGTTAGAGAATGCACATCACTCCCACCTACGTACAGATTAGTGCATGGTACCAACTTGCCTGTTTTAGATTGCAGTTTACAGCATCTTCCTGTCGTTCAAAATCTGTTCTAGGACCTATATTTATGGATCTGATTGAGAATTTATTAGGAGAGTTATATTATAGGTTCTTACCTTACAAAAAATTGATACATATACTTGTATTTGCTCTTTATCCATAGCATGGCAAAATACATGTATGGTTCTCGCATAGTTGTTACATCTTACTGATTATTAAAATATGATATCAGATGACCATTCCCTACTTTACTGCTGATTCTAGACGATGTTTTGACATTTTGCAGAGCAATGGGGGATGTTTCTGATCGTATAGGCCGACCTACAGACAATGGCCAGGTATTGAATATCTCCTTCTTGCACTGTTTGGTTCAGAGTACTGAAATCTTTACTTTCCTTTATTAAAAAATATGTGTTGTTATCAAGGGTTTGGTGGGCATGTAGCTTACCACTGATTTGACACTGGTTTTTGTAGATTGGTATAATTGATCCAGATTGTAGATTAATTGGACTTCATCTGTATGACGGCTTGTTCAAGGTATACAGTTGTCCTCTATAAGAAATTTGACATATGTGCTCTTTTTCTGAACTATATCATGTTATTGAACTTCCTCTGATCTGTTTGCATATACAATGTATGATAATGCGCTCTGTTTCTTTGGTTTTTCTGTTAGGTTATTCCATTTGATAATAAGGGACAGCTCAAGGAAGCTTTTAATATCAGGTACTGTTTTATTCAGTTAGCATATTGCAGTTTTTGATCGTCACCTATGTGTGTGTTCTAGCGCGCACTTGTTTCCATGCATCATATTCTTTCGCAAATCCTCAGTAGACTCAGTTCTCTGGATTCTTTACGATACTGTTATTCTGGGGACATTTTTAGAATTGAATGATATATTGAGTTTGGTGCCTAAATTTCAGGCTGGAGGAATTGCAGGTTCTTGATATCAAATTTCTATTTGGATGTGCAAAGCCCACAATTGCAGTACTTTATCAGGTATGGATATATCTCAAAATGAATGTGCTATGGAAGAACTGCTGTACTTTGTACATGCATTTACATTCGTTTATTCGGCATGTTTTTGACCTTGCTCTTTATTATCAAGTCTTACCAGAGGTCACTGTAGAAAGTACTTTTTGGAGTTGGTTAATATATGTACTGTTGGTAGTTGATGGAGTTTAAGCAAAGTAACTTTCCTCTATTTATTTGGGTGGTAGTTATTTAAACAGATCTTTTTATCTTTTTCTTTTCTGAATTTTATATTCTATTTTGATGATGTAATCTGATGTACATGTTGCAATCTTAGAAGTTTCTACGCTGGGACTAACTAATGTGACTTACTAATCTTTGGTTAATAGGACAACAAAGATGCTCGTCATGTCAAAACATATGAAGTCTCTCTAAAAGATAAGGATTTTGTCGAGGGTCCATGGTCACAGAACAATCTCGACAATGGTGCTGACTTACTGATTCCTGTACCACCACCTCTTTGTGGAGTCCTTATTATTGGTGAAGAAACAATTGTCTATTGCAGTGCTAATGCATTCAAAGCAATACCAATAAGACCTGTAAGTTTGTTCAACGTAATCTCACCTGGTTATGTAAACAGTTGCTTGAGATTTCTGCGAGTCCCCCCGTTCTTGTTTTCTTAGCTTGATATTTGACCTTCAATTTGCGTGTCCAGTCCATCACTAAAGCATATGGAAGAGTTGATGTTGATGGCTCTAGGTATCTTCTTGGTGACCATGCTGGTCTGATTCATCTACTTGTTATAACGCACGAGAAAGAAAAGTGAGCGTACATGTGTTACATCCTTCCATATTCAAAATAACTGAAAGCTCTACTGGACTTATTTACTTTGTGCATATGCTGATTTTATTTATGTCTGAAGGGTCACTGGCCTAAAAATTGAGCTTTTGGGTGAAACCTCTATTGCCTCGTCTATATCGTACCTTGACAATGCGGTCGTCTTTGTCGGCTCAAGCTATGGCGATTCACAGGTATGCTAGGAATGATTATGGTCCCACTATACAGTTTTCCTCAATTTGTTCCTGTAGAATCTATATCGACATTGTTCCATGTTTTCTAGTTGTGTCCATTTGTTAATTGATAATTATTCTCTGTGGACAAGACTTTGTTTATTCTTTATTGTTTCACAGAAAAACAAAAATTGAAAAAAACAATTGTCCTTCCTTATCTCTGGTTTCTAAGTAAAAGTCTTTTATCTGAGTGTTTCCATGTTTAATTTTCTAATTGCAGCTAGTAAAGCTAAATCTACATCCTGATGCAAAAGGCTCATATGTAGAAGTATTGGAAAGGTATATCAACTTGGGGCCTATTGTTGACTTCTGTGTAGTTGACCTCGAGAGACAGGGGCAAGGTCAGGTTGTAACTTGTTCTGGAGCATTTAAGGATGGTTCCCTCCGCATAGTTCGCAATGGAATAGGAATAAATGAACAGGTTTGATTCATATCGCAAAATCTCCATGTCTTGTATGCGCAATTCTCATCTGGTTTCTATCTTAAAACTCCGCTGTATTACAGGCGTCGGTGGAACTTCAAGGTATCAAAGGAATGTGGTCGTTGAAATCTTCTATTGATGAAGCATTCGACACATTCCTCGTAGTTAGCTTTATCAGTGAAACTCGTATATTAGCCATGAATCTTGAGGATGAATTGGAAGAAACAGAGATTGAGGGCTTCTTGTCTCAAGTGCAGACTTTATTTTGCCATGATGCTGTGTACAATCAACTTGTACAGGTAAGTTTTTCTAGCTTTTGGGTTTTCAGAAGACGATCAATGTATTTGATAATTGCTACAGCTATGTTTCCTGTATGAAACTGTTATCTGGTCATTTTCTCTCTGTTTGTGAAGATGAATAACTGCTGCCTTTTGTCGATCAGGTCACCTCAAATTCTGTTAGACTAGTCAGTTCTACAACTAGAGAACTGCGGGATGAGTGGCATGCCCCAGCTGGATTCACTGTCAATGTTGCGACTGCAAATGCCAGTCAGGTTTGGATTTTCGTACTGGATTTGATTCAGTTATTTTGTAGGTAGCTGCTATATTTTAAAATATTTTCATGAAAGAGGAATCTAACTTTTGAGAGCCTACACATACAACATGTTTTGGAATAGACATTTGTAAAATGATTAATTTGCTTGTTAGGTTCTTTTGGCAACTGGAGGTGGGCATTTGGTTTATCTAGAAATTGGAGATGGGAAATTGACGGAAGTGCAACATGCCCTTTTGGAGTACGAGGTTTCCTGTCTTGATATAAACCCTATCGGCGATAATCCTAATTACAGTCAGCTAGCTTCAGTTGGGATGTGGACAGATATAAGTGTGAGAATTTTTTCCCTGCCGGAATTGACTCTTATTACAAAAGAGCAACTAGGAGGGGAGATAATTCCCCGATCTGTTCTACTTTGCGCATTCGAAGGGGTATGATTCCATTGGACCTTACTTCTGATAAGCCTAGAACCAAGTTAAATTTATGGTAGAATATTAACATATGTTATGCTGCAGATATCTTACTTGCTTTGTGCTCTTGGAGATGGCCATCTTTTGAACTTCCAGTTGGATACAACTACAGGGCAATTGAAAGACAGAAAAAAAGTGTCTCTCGGGACTCAGCCTATAACTCTGCGTACATTTTCATCAAAAAGCGCCACACATGTCTTTGCTGCATCAGATAGACCAACCGTAATCTATAGCAGCAACAAGAAGCTGTTATATAGCAATGTCAATCTTAAAGAAGTTAGTTATATGTGTCCTTTTAACTCTGCTGCTTTTCCGGACAGGTACACTAAACACCCTCTCTCTCTCTCTTTTTGCTTTCGGTTTCCAATTCCTGATAGAAGTTAAGTGGCTGTAAAATCTGATATTCTGTTCTCTTGTATGAGCAGTTTAGCGATTGCCAGGGAAGGTGAACTTACGATTGGCACCATTGATGATATTCAGAAGCTCCACATACGCACTATTCCCCTTGGAGAGCATGCTCGTCGAATCTGCCATCAGGAGCAGACGCGTACATTTGGTATCTGCAGTTTGGGAAATCAGACAAATGCTGAAGAATCTGAAATGCATTTTGTCCGTCTTTTGGACGACCAACATTTTGAGTTTTTGTCAACTTACCCATTGGATGCCTTTGAATATGGTTGCTCCATTCTGAGCTGCTCGTTCACCGATGATAAAAATGTCTATTACTGCGTTGGAACTGCATATGTTTTACCTGAGGAAAATGAACCAACTAAGGTATCTTTTTTCCCTAAAAGACATTATCACTTTCGGATTAATTTTTCTTTTAATTGGTCTTTGAATTTTGGTTTTTTCTTTTGTGAATTCAGGGAAGGATATTAGTATTCATAGTTGAAGATGGGAGGTTGCAGCTTATCGCTGAGAAAGAAACCAAAGGAGCTGTATATTCTCTCAATGCATTTAATGGTAAACTTCTTGCTGCTATTAATCAGAAGATTCAGTTGTACAAGTGGATGCTGCGGGATGATGGCACTCGTGAACTGCAGTCTGAATGCGGACATCATGGACACATTCTAGCTCTCTATGTACAGACACGTGGAGACTTTATCGTTGTTGGTGATCTCATGAAATCAATCTCCTTATTGATTTACAAGGTACGACTTCTGGATGAAATTTTTGTGGTTATGAACTGATCTTCTTTGTTCATTTGATACTGTTCTGATGGTTGATTCTTGAATGTTTAAAGCACGAGGAAGGTGCGATCGAGGAGCGGGCTCGGGATTACAATGCGAATTGGATGTCAGCGGTTGAGATACTCGATGATGATATCTACCTCGGTGCTGAGAACAATTTCAATCTGTTAACAGTGAAAAAGAATAGTGAAGGTGCTACTGATGAAGAACGAGGAAGGTTAGAGGTTGTTGGAGAGTATCACCTTGGGGAATTCGTCAACAGATTCCGCCATGGATCTCTAGTAATGAGGCTACCTGATTCAGAGATTGGTCAGATTCCAACAGTCATCTTTGGTACAGTCAACGGAGTGATTGGAGTAATAGCTTCACTTCCTCAAGAACAGTATATTTTCTTGGAGAAGTTACAGTCAAGTCTGAGGAAAGTGATTAAAGGAGTTGGCGGGTTAAGCCACGAGCAATGGAGGTCGTTTAATAACGAGAAAAGAACTGCAGAAGCAAGAAATTTCTTGGATGGTGACTTAATTGAATCGTTTCTGGATCTGAGTAGGAACAAGATGGAGGATATATCCAAATCCATGAATGTTCAAGTGGAAGAGTTGTGTAAGAGAGTTGAAGAGCTCACTCGGCTTCACTGAGCTAATCAATCAATGCCAATAGGCTTTTGTTTTATCTATTTATTTTATGTTTTTTTTAAGTATAAAGTCTTCTTGTGGGTTTTGTTATCATCAGCTTTTGAAGTTTGATGGAGTTGTTGTCTGTGTAAAACAAACACTTGGTGTTGGTTAAAGTATCGTCTTCTAAATCGAACCGGGAAGCAAACCGAACTCTCTTTTGTGTCGGATCATGAATGACTTGATCGAAATATATATAAACAGATTTTAGTATCTCTCGATTGGGTATTTACTTTAACTTTCTACGAAATTATTGTTTTAAATTATTTTAAATGTTTTTATTTACTGTATTTAAAATGTTTGCATTTACTGTATTTAGCTGCTAATTCTTTTCTTGTAAACGTCTCTTTCTCAACTTTTCCGTATGTGTTACACAAAAAAATCAAATCGGTGAATAGATTGGAAAGTATTATTCCAATATTAAATTTTCTAAAAACAGATCTCAGGCGATTATTTTCTTTTGTTTTACTAGAAAAAAGATAGCCTGAACATTTTACTTGTCTTGAAGGCACCTTTGATTCCTTAAGAAATCTAGATTCTTCTTTTCTCATTTAAACAAGTAAATACAACACCTCTCTTGTCTCAACCCTCTTGATCAATTGGTCATCATACTTAAGAGATTTATGCACCCATAATATAAGGTTTCTTCTTATGGAGATGTGATTATCTAGATTCTTTCTTCCATTTATATATATATTCTGCTATTTCTAACCATCTAAAAATGAGAGCTCAATTTTGGATTTTTCTACTTTTTCTGCTTCTACTAAACTTCTTCTCCCAAGGTAAATAATCTTATCCTTCTTCTCTATATATTGAAGAACATAAATAATTCTTCTCTCCGTTTCTTTAAATTTTTTAATAATTCTTCTCTCCGTTTCTTTAAATTTTATAGAATTTTGTTTTGTTTCATAACAATGATATATGTTTTTAGTTTTCTTTACAAATTTATTGTTTGTTTTCCTAATCATATGTAACTTTTTAATATAAAAATCATAAAAGTGAATAGTTGGTTGCAACATATTTGATATGAACAATCCAAAGGAGTATATATATTGTTTATTTGTCTCATCGATCACGTATGTACAATGTGTAGCTGCAAGGCCAGTGATGACGATCAGACCAGAGTCACTGGTAGGGCCACAAGGGAACACGACGTTCTTGGATGGAACAACATGGTGTGTGGCTCGACCAGGTGCGTCTCAAGCTGAGCTACAGAGAGCTCTTGATTGGGCCTGTGGAATTGGGAGAGTGGATTGCTCGGTCATTGAGAGACATGGTGATTGTTACGAACCGGACACGATCGTGTCGCACGCATCTTTTGCGTTTAATGCGTATTACCAAACCAATGGGAACAATCGCATTGCTTGTTACTTCGGTGGAACAGCTACACTCACCAAGATTGACCCTAGTAAGTGCATGCAGTATACTAGTATAAAAAGTCTACAAAAAAAAAATATACCAAAAAAAAATATATCTATACACATATATGATATGTATAATACTTTGTACACATTTCTATACATGGTCCAATCTATCTATAGATTTTGCAGAAAAAGTTATGAAAAACGATATAAAAAGTTAGCAAACATTTTTACTCGGGAATTATTTCGTAGAAGATGGTGGATTTCTTAGAAGAACTATTGGACAATATTTTGAAACATTTTTTATACTAACATACAAAACTAATTTATATAAAAAAAAACGTACAGATTTAATTATATATTTTAGTCGTATATGGTAATAAAAATATGACAAATTTGTTTTGTCTTATTTGTAGGCTACGGAAAATGCTCCTATGATGTATCCAAGTAAGAGCCCTAATTTTTATTTTTTTATTTCACTATTCCTTTTAGTTTTCGAAAACAATTTCATTAAGAAAGCATAATAGATAGTGTTTATTCCTTCATTCAGATCGGAAGTCTCCACCGCAAGATCTCTTTCGGAGTATAAACCTCGGTGGCTACTGCTGATGTACATAGGACTTGTATTGTTTATCTGTCGGCGAGGTTAACCTCTTTGCCGGAAAGTATATATTCGTCAGACCAGTCTCGTGCCAGAATCTTTTTTCTTGAGCAACGTTTTCAAACATTTTGGCTATTGTACGTAGCAGTTAAGCTTTGTTTTTGTTCTTACCTTTGTTCATGGGTTTAGAATCTTAAAGCCTAAGTAAGAGCCTTCCTTACCTCCGACCAAAAATATCTCTTTTTTTTTCATCTTGAATAATTAATGTCAAAGTAGTACGTACTACATAACTTCGGTAGGGCAATGCAATCAAAATATGCTTACAAATATACTGTTATCTTTGACTTTCTGTTGATGGATTTAAGTATTAATTTAACCCAAAATCGGGACACCAAAATAGTTTTGAGGTTTTGGCAGTCTAGAAAACTACTCTTTAGAACTGTGTAATAAAATAGTTGTTTTGTTGTATAACTTGAAATTACATTTTGGACTTTTAACATACACTCTTCGATTAGAAAATTTTCACTCATAATTAATTTTAAGTTCTCACTATAGTTTTTTATTTTATGAAAACTGAATATCATAAATTATTGCATCATCATCAAGTATCAAGTGCTATTCATTCACCATTCAAGCAATAATTTTGCTTAGAAAAGTGCAATTAAAAAAAAAAAAAAAAATTCTCAATCTCAATAACAAAAAATATGATTGTTCACGAGTAAGATGGACTTTTAGGCCCAATATAGAGGGCCCATTAAAAGATTTATTGAGATGTAAAACCTTTCTCCGTCCTTTCTCACTCACTCACCAACAGAGATCATCGTCTTCCCAAAAAACCCTAAAACCTCCATCAACGTCGGAGAAAGAAATTTGCGTCATCCACAATCGTTTATTTCATCGCGATGAAGGAAGAAGAAGTTAATCGATGCCAGATTCAGAATTGGTATCCAAAATTTAGATCCTTAACCATTAAAACCAAATTTCACAAACTTCCAGAATCATTCATCAACTATGTCACCGACGATTCTGGTCCGTTTCTTCTCCCTGATTCCGTAACAAACGAAGACGCAATGCCCAATAGAGTTCGCAATTTCGAAGAAGAAGATGATTTCCAAGTCTCCGAAGGTTCCGATAACGAAGCAGAGCCACCAACGAATATCCCTTCTTTCCCAGAACTCGAAATCGAGATCAAGGAATCAATTGAAACCCTAGGTGGCGTAATTTTGCCGAAGCTGAATTGGAGTGCACCAAAGGATGCAGCTTGGATTAGTCCATCACAGAATCTTAGCTGCACTTGTTTCAATGAGATTGCTCTTTTGTTTCGTTCCTCAGACTCGTTAGTCCATGATCTCGGCAATGCGTATGATTCATGTAGTGATAAAGTCTCTTCAAGGCCAGAAAGTTTCTTCCTTGCATTGAGAAAATGGTATCCTTCTTTGAAGCCTGAGATGGAATTTAGATGCTTTGTTAAATCAAACGAGCTTGTTGGTATTTGTCAGCGTGAGGTAACTACATTTTACCCTATTCTTCTCAATGAGAAGAATTTGCTCAAGGGATTGATTGAAGAGTTCTTTGATGATAACATTAGGTTGGAATTTGAATCAGAGAATTACACTTTTGATGTTTATGTGACAAAGGAGAGAAGGGTTAAGCTTATAGATTTCAATACTTGGTGTGGTTCTACTTTGCCATTGATGTATACATGGGAAGAACTTGAGAAGATTCATGGAGAATGTGATGAATTGGAATTGAGGATTGTTGAGAGCCGTCGTAGCGTGCTTCCTGGTTTGAAAACAGCTGTTCCTTATGATTATCTTGACGTGAGTTCTGGTAGTGGCTGGGATCAGGTTTTTAAGAAAGCGGAAGAGGAGTTTCAGAAAGAGAATCAGAGGTCGGATGAAGTTGCTTGAGCTTTTTGGTCTTCCTCCATAAGTGATGCAGGGCGCTTCCTATTTCTTCAGTGAGACTTGAGAGTTCTCAACAAAGCAAAAAAGACAGAATTTTTTGGTATTCGAAGACTAAACAACAATTGTTTGTGTTATCGTAGTTGTCCCTCCATCAATAAGTGTTGTGTACCATTGTTATTGTGCAACGGTGTTGAAACTTTGTCTACCTCTTCTTCTTTAAGATTATCTCTTTTAGACTGATTTGTCTTTGTATTGGTCTTTTCTTTCTTTTGCAAAGAATTGTGTTGAGAGGCAAATTGTTCCGATTGGTTTCTCATTATCAAATTTGTGGCTATGTTGCATTAATTGCTTGGGACGAACCGGTACGATCCGGTTCGGTTTAAGATATTGTCGAAATACTGTATACAGCTAAATTTTAAGAAAAAAAAAAACAACGAGGAGAAAAAAATGGTTGAAGAACATTTGAGATTCTGAGGTTGTCTCTGTTCTTTATATAACACAAAGCCCTCTCTTTTAACCTTATTCTTCATCCTCAAGCTTAAGATTGATTTCTTCTTCGTTTGGGATCTTCGGAAAGTGAATAACTTTTTCTTCCTTCGATTATTCTCTTGCGTTTGATTCTGTCAATAATTTTCATTTTGCGGCCCAAGTTTGGATCTTTTTTGAATCGTTAATTCTAATCTCTCAAGATAGTTGGATTGGTGCCTTTGGTACTCTTTTCAGCTTGGCTAAATTCTGGCTTTGCCTCGTTTTGGGATCGCAGTCAAATTAGGTTAAATTTCAATTCTTTCGAGGCTTCAGCTATTCCCAAAGGCGGCAGTGAACGATGTTCGGTCATAGGATCTCAAGATTCGGGTCTGCCATTGTTAAACAGCTCGCAAGAGGTATTATCTGCTTCAAAATCGATGCTTTTGAAGCGTTTGCTATATTGCTTGTAATGAAGTTTCTAATCTTACTTCTTCTATTTCAAACTGCGTATTAGAGTCCTTTATGGGTTTTGTGGGTTTAATAAGCACTACAGAAAAGCTCACACATTGTCTGCTTGATATAAATTCTACACATTGCTGTCTTAAGATTTTGTTGCTCTTTGTATTTCTTGTTTTGGCAGAGAGATATTTATCAACATATGGGACAAGGAATGTACGACGGTCTTATAGCCAATACTTGCTATCTTCGGTTAGTCTGAGCTTGTTCTCGCTATTTATACTCTGTTATTTCTTGATGTATAGACTCTGATTAAAACTTAGAATAGGGTTCGTTGTTAGAGATCACTCTATTATCTGGCTAGGTAGAAGCTCGTTAATAATTAGTCTTGAAGAGTGTCATAAAATGACTACAGAAGAACTAAATGCAGCTTTTCTGAGCTTGGTTGGTGTTAGACGAATCAGTTGTAATGATTCTAATGCGTCCAGTTACTTGTATTCATTCTATGCTGAATAAGCGTTGATTCAGGAATCAATGGAAAGAGTCCCTATGTTTGGTTTGGCCACCAAGGCCTAAGAAAAGGCTTAAGATTTCATAGCTGAGAAATTGGGTGGTTTATAATTATAAATGGATGAATGAACAATAAATCTGGGTGTCACTCATAGGTTTTGTTTTGTTCTCCACATTGATGGTTAAATCTTTCTCGTTTCATCTTTTTGATAGCCAGTGGTACCAAGGCAAGCTAGGACTTCTCAGGCAGCCTGGTATTTGAAGAGCCATAAGTTTTGTACTTCTTCAACAACTTCCTCTCAGAATGGTGATGAAGAAACTGAGAAGTAAGTTACTATATATCAGCAAATTCTCAATTCTTGCATATGAAGAATGTGCACACACAGAAGTATTTATCCAGCATTCCAGCAAATATTATTTCCTGATAGTTTATCGAAATTTTGTTGTTTTCAGGATAACCATTATCTTTGTTGATAAGGACGGAGAGGAAATTCCTGTTAAAGTACCAATTGGAATGTCCGTTCTCGAAGCTGCTCATGAAAATGATATAGACCTCGAAGGTGCAGACTTCTCTTCCATTTTCTTCTTGTTTTCCAATAATCTAACGCTTCTTAGATTGATCCTTTGTCGAATTGAGAATTCATGGACTGCTTTTACTTGATCTCCAGGGGCTTGTGAGGCTTCCCTAGCATGTTCAACGTGTCATGTGATCGTGATGGTAAATATATCCCTCCATTATTAATATATTCTCTGCTTTTCATGAAACTAACTAAAATTGTATATACAGGATACGGAATACTATAACAAACTTGAAGAACCAACAGATGAAGAGAATGATATGCTTGATCTTGCTTTTGGGCTCACAGAAACGTAAAGTTCTTCCTTACTCTTAAACAGTTAAACCAACACAAAACAAAAGTTTAATTTGTTTACTTTAATGAGAAAGTATCATATGTTCCTGGAAAAATGTTTCAGGTCACGACTCGGATGCCAAGTCATTGCAAGACCAGAGCTAGATGGTGTGCGCCTGGCTATTCCTTCAGCCACAAGGAATTTCGCGGTTGACGGATTTGTTCCAAAACCTCATTAGTTTTTGCAAGATTCTTCGACCTGAGGCATTAAGGAGCAAAGAGCTGATTCATGTTTCTATTGGAGTTTTGATGATTGCTTACTGAGAGGAAACAGTTCTTGGACCTGATGCACTATAGGATCAAAGAGATGATTTATGTTCTATTAGAGGATTTGATGGTTGCTTTACTGAGAGGAAACAGCTTTATTACATATCTTTTGATCTTGGCATTTCTCGTTGTTGTCTGAGTTTCTAACAGAACAAGCTTTAAGCAATTTTTTGGAATAAGTACAAGGCTTGCTTTCTTTGATGTTGCAGAATAAACTCAATCTTGCAGAAATTACCATCTTCGAAACCTTTCTGGAGTTTAGATATTGAATACAAAAGGCAAAAGACATCATTACAAACGGTAACATACCACAAGGACACATAAACTCCATTAAACTACGAGCATTCTTATAAGAATGTCATGAACTGAGCAACTGAGCTCGAAAAGATTTCACCTGCACAAAACCCATGCATCTAGAAAAGCATATCATCGTAATAATCAAACTGATCATAGTCAGATTGGTCACTAGCACCTGAGAGGTCATAGAAATCATCATACTCATCATCTGACATTAGATCGATATCAGAGAAGCCATAAGGGTATTCATCTTCTGATGAACCCATGTCGATAACCGTAGCATCAAATGGGTAATCATGAGTCGAGTCATTAGGACGTCTCACAACTCTGACCCTCTCAGAACACCGCTTCTCCAGATCTCCAACAAGGTTAACATTGAAACACTGGCGTAAATCAAGATGTTCCAAGTTTGGACATTTGTCAAGAATGGCGTTTAAGCCGGTGTCTGATAACCCGTTTCCGAAAAGCTGGAGGTGACGAAGTTTGGGCATTGTTTCAGCGATTGCTAGAGCATCATCATCAGTCTCGTTTCGAGGACGCCTGTAACCCACACAGTTTACCTTCAATGTCTTCATATTTGGACAAGACTGGCCTAGAACTTTCAGAGACTCTCCTGACAATGAGCAGTATGAAACCTCGAGCTCTTCAAGCGATGGAAGTTTCACAACAGCTTCGACAAATCCGTCATCTGTTATAGGATAGCACATTGCAAGTTTAAGGCTTCTCAGATTACTCGACCTGCAAATAATTGTGTGAAATAAGTTAAAAACATAATCTACAATAGAGAAGACATATGATAAAGATCCAAAAACTCTTTTTTCTAGCATCCCAAAAACCTGAACCTAAGCATAACAATCTTGGTATCAAGTGAATGTATTCTACTCCAAAATGGAATTTTGAGATAATGTAACTTGCAATGCATACAGATTCCGAAATAACTCAAAATGTCCAAAAGTGAATTCATCAGAGGCCCATCGGAAGGAAAGAGACAAGATATATACCGTTTACAGATTGACACAAAATTCTCCAAAAACAATCATAAGCTACGAATAATTTCCCCAATTCTCACAAGGAATAGTAACTTTCACGACTAAAATCTGTTTTAACCCTAGAACTCGCATAAACCCCATACAACGACTGAAATCAAATCAATCTCATTTCTCTAAACAAGGATTCAAAATTTCTGATTAAGAAAACAAAAATTCGCGAGATTTTGAGTCACAGGGAAAGAGAGAGAACCTATCGGCGATGTAATTGAGGAGATCATCGGTACCAAAGTACCAAAGATCGATCTCACGCAATCCGCCTTGGCTACGATCAACCGCATGACGACACATGATCTCGAGGTCGTAATCCATGTCTCCGAGATTATGCATGTCAATTTTACGCCACATCGAAGGGTCTTTACAAACGCGACGCCACGATCTGCACACTTTCTGAGCGTTTTCCAGTATCGCAATCGCGCCAAGACGGTGCAGGATCGATGACGCCAGCTCCGGCGGAAGCTCAGCCCAGTTTCTAAATTCTCCGACCTCCGTCGCCGGAGGCAAAGACGAAGAAGCCATTCTTCTTCTTTTTTTTTAGTAACGTAAATGTCAAAATCCACTTAATAAGAGAGTGAAGTAGTTTCAAGACATCCGTTTCTAATTTTCAATTAGATCCTCAGGGTATCACATAATTACAAAACAAATTTGGGTCAAGCCTACTTTAATCTTGGGCCAAGGCCTATAATTAAACTGAACCCACAGCTAAAAAAACAAAAGTCGCATCGTTCTCGGAGATACAATCACGCGCTCAAAACATTTTTAAACGTTCAAAGAGGAGTCAATGAAACTACATAGAGAAAAGAGGAGACATGAACGAGTTCATACGTTGACAAGACCAACAAAAGCAACATGTTCTCTGCATTGTTCAGAAAGATTCAATAGTTAGTACCAATTATAGTCGCTGGCATCATAGCGGACATCAACCATAACGCGACCATATGGGTGACCAGCGGTTGAGTCATTGGGGCGTTTCAAATCTTTGATCCTCTCTAAACATCGCTTCTCTATATCCCCGGTGAAGTCAACGTTGAAACACTTGCGTAAATCAAGGTGTTCCAGGTGAGGACAACCATCAAGAATGGCGCTCAAGCCCACATTGGTTAGTATGTTCCCAAAAAGCTGGAGGTGGCGTAGTCCGGGCATGCTTTCTGCAATTGCTAGAGCATCATCATTGTTAAACTCATCATCATTAAAATTGGGGTCAGGCTCGGAGTTTAGCTTCAATGTCTTCAGATTTGGACAAGACTGGCCTACAACTTTCAGAGACTCTCCTGACAAGGAGCAGTGTGAAACCTCAAGGAATTCAAGCAATGGAAGTTTCACAACTGCTTCGATAAATCCCTCGTCTGCTATTGGATAGCACATTATAAGTCTAAGGCTTCTCAGATTACTCGACCTGCAAATAGTTGTGTGTAAAAGTTAAAAACATAATCTAAGATAGAGAAGAAGAACGATAAAGATGAAAAAGAACTATTTTATAGCACACAAAGAACCTGAAGCCAAAAATTTAGACATAGTCACACAGCATAACAATGTAGAATCAAGTGGATATTTTTATACTCCAAAATGGAAGAGCAATGGATTAACGGTGACAAAAACCACAAAAAATGAAAACACTTTGCCTTGTTTAAATTGGAACAATGTAGAAGAACAAAAGCATTCAACCCCATTGAGAACAAAACTACTGATTCAACAAATTTACATCTAGTTAAAAAGTGTGAAATAGTGATCATTAGGTAAAATAAATGATCATAGTTCTCACAAGTAAAAGGAACAGAAGGCATCCCCAATCGCTCAAACTACTAAGATCTTTCATATCATTCAACGAGTGAAATCAAAATTTCTCTTAAAAGAAATAAAAATTTCCCTTACGAAAACAAAAACATGCACGGTTTTGAGTCACAGGAAAAGAGAGCGAGAGAACCTATTCGCCATGTAATTGAGGAGCTCATCAGTACCGAAGTACCAAATGTCAATCTCAACCAAGCCGCCCTGGCTACGATCAACTGCGTGACGGCACATGATCTCGAGGTCGTAACCCATGGCTCCCAAGTCTCCGAGGTTGTACATGTCAATCTTCCGCCACATTGAGGGGTCTTTACAGACGTGGCGCCACGATCTGCACACTTTTTGAGCGTTTTCTAGTATATCAACTGTGCCAAGCCGGACCAGGATCGATGACGTCAGTTCTGGCGGAAGTTCCGCCCAGTTTCTCAGCTCTTCTTCATTCACCAGCGAAGAAACGGAAGTAGACGACGACGAAGAGGAGGAAGCACTTTCTGAGGATCAAAAATGTCAAATCAAATAAGAAGTGAAGTAGTTTTGGACATTTCAGCTTTTGTCTTTCATTTATAATCGACAAACATAGAGAAAAAGAAGACATGAACGAGTTCATAAGTCACAACCACTTGCCACTGAACTTGACAAGCACAGAAAAACAACCTGTCTCTGCATTGTTAAAGAAAAAATCAATATCTACTCCCAACGATAGTCCCTGGTACCTGAGTCATAGCCGCCCATAATGTCATAGCCACCATATAGATTGGCAAAGCCATCATCTGAATCAATATCTAGAAAGCTGGGTTCAAATGAGCAATCAGCGGTCGAGTCATTGGGGCGTCTCAAATCTTTGATCCTCTCCAAACATCGCTTCTCGAGATCCCCAACAAGGTTAATGTTGAAGCACTTGCGTATATCAAGGTGTTCCAGGTGAGGACAACCATCAAGAATGGCGTTCAAACCAGTGTTGGTTAGTGCGTCCCCTAGAAGCTGGAGGTGGCGTAGTTGAGGCATGCTTTCTGCAATTCCTATGGCATTACTATCACACATATTTATCAAAAACGCGATGCGAGGGCAGCTGTTTAGCTTCAATGTCTTCAGATGCCGACAAGACTGGCCTACATATCCCAGACACGCTCCTGAAAATGCGCAGTGTGAAACCTCGAGGTCTTCAAGAAATGGAAGTTTCACAACAGCGTTGGCAACTCCCTCATCTGTTATTGGATGGCATCTTACAAGTCTAAGGCTTCTCAGATTACTTGAACTGCAAATAATTGTAAGTAGAAGTTTACCAAATAATTGATTCAACATATCTCTAAGCAACTCAATGTCAAAAGTGCATTCATCAGAGATTCAGTATAAGGAACGATAAATCTAATTAAAAAGAGTGACAAAGAATCCTCCAAACACAATCATAAGCTAACAATAATTTCCCCAATCCTCACAAAGAATAGGAACTTTCCAATTCATCGAGTAAAATCAAAATTTCTCTTCAGAAAACCAAAAATAGGCATGAATTTGAGTCACAGGAAGAGAAAGTTAGAACCTATCGGCGATGTAATTGAGGAGCTCATCAGTACCAAAGTACCAAATGTCGATCTCGACCAAGCCGCCTTGGCTACGATCGACTGCGTGACGACACATGATATAGAGGTCGTACTTCATGCTTGCCAATTCTCCGCGGTTGTCTATGTCGATCTTACGCCACATCGAAGGGTCTTTACAGACGCTATGCCACGTTTTGCACACTTTCTGAGCGTTTTCAAGTATCTCAATCGCGCCAAGCCGGAGCAGGATCGATGACGTAAGTTCCGGCGGAAGCTCCGCCCAGTTTCTATAGTCTCCGTCCTCCATCGTCGGAAGTAAAGACGAAGTCACGATTCACGAAGAAGACGAAAACAGCGAAGAGGAAAGTGAAGAAGTACTTGTACTACACTGTGGTTTCAAAACTTTCGTATCACTAAATTACAATTACATCCTCATAGTGACACATGATTTACGATATTAGTTTGGGCCAAAGCGTATATATAAAAGTAATCTCTTGGGCCTAGGCCCATAATTAAACTCAGCCGATCATCATTAAGGTACCCACTTGAGAAAAAACCATCGCATCGTTTTCGCGAGTTGTTACAACCACCTCAAAGCTTATAAGTTCAAAGGAAATAAAGATTTTAAACTACCACAAGTAGCACCATAGAGAAAAGAGGAGACATGAACGAGTTCATAAGTTGACAAGACCAGTAAAAGCAACTTGAGTTCAAAGAGATTCAATACCTAATCCTAGAAAAAGTTAGGGAGACCAAAGAAATCATACGGGACCCAGTCGTCGTCGTCGTCACCGCCAAATAGACTGTCGTCCAAGTCCAAGTCATCCTCTAAATCAGAATAGGAAAAAAAGATATCATCTGGATGATCAGCGGTTGAGTCATCAGGGCGTCTCAACTCTTTGAGCCTCTCCAAACATCGCTTCTCAAGATCTCCAACAAGGTTAATGTTTAAACACTTGCGTATATCAAGGTGTTCCAGGTGAGGACAACGGTCAAGAATGGCGTTCAAGCCAGTGTCAGTTAGTCTGTTCCCAAGAAGCTGGAGGTGGCGTAGTTTGGGCATGCTTTCAGCGATTGCTAGGGCATAATCATCATCATCATCACCATAAATATAACCTGAGGAGTTTAGCTTCAATGTCTTTAGCTGTGGGGAAGCCTGGCCAATAGTTTTCAGATTCAGTTGTAACGATGAGACCTCGAGGGTTTCAAGCAATGGAAGTTTTTCAATTGCTTTCACAAGAATTTTGTCCGTCAATGGGAAGTACATTGCAAGTCCAAGACTTCTAAGATTACTTGATCTGCAAATAAGTGCGTGTAGAGTTAAATCATATATACTAAGAAGAAGAACAACAATACAACAACAATACGTTATCAAAAAATACGAAGAATAATAACAAAATTCGCTTAGTATACTAATCAACTAAGAAGCATATATATATATATATCTTATCCCCAAAAAAAAAAACTAAGCATATAACAATCTTAGAGTTATAGTCACTTTCTACTTTAAAAATAAGAGCAAAGAATGACCGATGACGTGTTACAAACAAAGCGTTTGTTTCTATTAGACGAGGACTAATTACGCAAGTCTATGATTGAATTCCATATATCAGCTGATATCTTATTATAGTATATGAAGATTGAAGCTCAACAGAAGTTGTTACGAAGTTAGTTAACAGGTTTAACTGAATCGTTAGTCTTCAATTGTACAGTTAACATCAAACAACACTATATATATTGATTTACAGAATCACTGAATCAGAGTTAATTAATGAGAAACCCAGTTACTTTTACATTTCTATTATATCTTTTCTTCTAATAACCTAACTACTTGTTTTCATTAACCATGAGTCATGACAGAGGATAAGTATGACGAGAGTGACGGTGTGAAACAAAACAAGACTCGAACAAATATGTGAGAAGAAAGGACTATTATAACAACGACATAGCAGTAGTGACTTCAAAATAAAACACTCCTAAAACATTTTAAAGGCAAGAACATTTTATCCTTCATTTCTCTGCTGCAGAGAATCTAACTTGCAAGGCATACATACTCGAGTAAGAGTGTAACTAAATACCCCCAAAAATGCATGCATACCAAATCCAGTAGAAAGAAAAAAAGACAACATATATATATGAAACTTAGTTAACACGTGATGATGAACAAAAAATCAACGATTATAAGCTAACAAAATTTTGCCCTAATCGGCTAATCATCGAGAGAAAAATTGACAAACCCATTTCAGATATTTCTTGTCACTCTAAATATACACTGAAACATTTTGTTTCTAACGAGTCACAGACACTGAAACCAAATCATAAAGTCGTCAGTTCTCTAAACAGCATTTGGAGATTTTCATGAAACCGTTCAAACGTTGTGAGTGTAAGGGATAGAGAGAAGAGAACCTATCGGCGATAAAGGTGAGGAGAGAAGGGGTCGCGAAGCCCCCAACGTTGATATCAACCAAACCGCCCTGACTGAGATCAACAGCGTGACGGCACATGCTAGCGTAATCGAAGTCCATAAATCCATATCGACCCCGGTTTCTCATGTCGATTTTACGCCACATCGAAGGGTCTTTACAGACGCGTCGCCACGGTCTGCACACCTTCTGAGCGCTTTCCAGTATCTCAGGCACGCTAAGACGAAGCAGGATCGAAGACGTCAACTCCGACGGAAGCTCCGCCCAGTTTCTTGGCTCTTCGTTTTTCATCAGCGGAGACAACGACGTAGAGGAGGAGGAAGTCATTTTTTTTCTTTTGTGAATGTGAGGTTGAAGTTTTTTTTTTAGGATAACAAAATATCAAATCAGTGAAATAAAGAGTAAAGTGTAGTTTCGGTCTTTCGGACCTTTCGTTCTGTCTCTAATTCAAAATTTGGTCGACGTAATATGAAGATACAATTCATGCCACGTGTAATTAGGGTCAATACTCGATTGTTGAAGACTCAAGCAAAGCCCAACCGAACATATCGCGAATAACCCTCACGCGCTAATGTTTGCTTGTCTTTCTCATTTTGGATTTTGGAGGCAGCCTAGGCAAATAACACGCGCACATAAACACTTGCCACCAATCCCACCACACCACTGATATAGTCATGAACAATTTTGGATTCGTTTCTATTTTAATAGAAGTGTTATTGGTATTGAGAACACTTCATTATCAAAACCACTGATACAACATTTTCCTATGCAACTAAATGTCAAAAAGTGTATTCATCAGAGATTAAAGATAAATCAGTTTTAAAAATAGTGACAAAGAATCCTCAAAACACAATCATAAGCTAACAATAATTTCCCCAATTCTCACAAAGAATAGGAACTTTCCAATTCATCGAGTATTTGAGTCACAGTAAGAGAGAGTTCAAAGGAAAAAAAGATTTTAAACTACCACAAGTAGCAACATAGAGAAAAGAAGAGACATGAACGAGTTGATCATAAGTTGACAAGACCAGTAAAAGCAACTTGAGTTCAAAGAGATTCAATACCTAATCCTAGAAAAAGTTAGGGAGACCAAAGAAATCATACGGGACCCAGTTCCAGTTGTCGTCCAAGTCATCCTCTAAATCAGAATAGGAAAAAAAAATTTCATGTGGATAATCAGCGGTTGAGTCATCAGGGAGTCTCAACTCTTTGAGCCTCTCCAAACATCGCTTCTCAAGATCTCCATGACAAGGTTAATGTTGAAACACTTGCGTATATCAAGGTGTTCCAGGTGAGGACAACGGTCAAGAATGGCGTTCAAGCCAGTGTCAGTTAGTCTGTTCCCAAGAAGCTGGAGGTGGCGTAGTTTGGGCATGCTTTCAGCGATTGCTAGGGCATAATCATCATCATCACCATACATGCGAGAAGGCATGTAACCTGAGGAGTTTAGCTTAAATGTCTTTAGTTGTGGGCAAGCCTGGCCAATAGCTTTCAGATCCAGTTTTAACGATGTGAATGAGATCTCGAGGGTTTCAAGCAATGGAAGTTTTTCAATTGCTTCCACGAGATTTTTGTCCGTCAGTGGGTAGTACATTGCAAGTCCAAGACTTCTTAGATTACTTGATCTGCAAATAAGTGCGTGTGGAGTTAAATGATAAACTAAGAAGAAAACAACATTACAACAACAATACGTTATCAAAAAAGTTAGAAGAAGAAAGAATAACAAAATTCGCTTAGTACTAATCAACTAAGAAGCATATATCTTAGCAAAAAAAAAACCTAAGCAGCATATGGCAATCTTAGAGTTATAATCACTTTCTACTTTAAAAATATATAAGAGCAAAGAATGACGTGTTACAAACAATGCGTTTGTTTCATTTAATTAGATGAAGACTAATTATGCTTGGCTCAAAAGATCTACGATGTTTTAAGCAAGTCTATGATTGAATTCCAAATATATCAGCTGATTATCCTATTATATAGTATATGAAGAACGAAACTCAACAGAAGTTGTTACGAAGTTAGTTAACAGGTTTAACAGAATCGTTAGTTTTCAATTGTACAGTTTAACATCAAACTACACTATATCTATACAGAATCAGAGTTAATTAATGAGAAAACCAGTTAATTTTACAATTCTATTGTATATCTTTTCTTCTAATAACCTAACTACTTGTTTTCATTAACCATGACAAATGATAATAAGTATGATATGATAGTGAAGGTGTGAAACAAAACAAGACTCGAACAAATATGTGAGAAAATTAAGGACTATTGTAACAGCGTCATAGAAACAGTGACTTCAAAATAAAACACTCGTAAAACATTATAAAGGCAAGAAAAATTATATATCCTTCATTTCTCTGCTGCAGAGAATCTGACTTGCAAGGTGCATACATACTCGAGTCAAGGCATACATATATACTCGAGTAAGAGTAACTGAATACCCCCAAAAATGCATGCATAATGTATATATGGAACTTAATTAACAGGTGACGATGAACAAAAAATCAACTATTGTAAGCTAACAAAATGTTGCCCTAATCGGCTAATCCTCGAGAGAAAAATTGACAAACCCATTTCAGATATTTCTTATCACTCAAAATATACACTGACCAATCAAAAAGTGAATTCTCTAAACAAAATTTGGAGATTTCCATGAAACCGTTCAAACGTTGCGAGTGTAAAGGATAGAGAGAAGAGTACCTCTCGGCGATGAAGGTGAGGAGATCAGCGCTCGCGAACTCCCCAACGTTGATATCAACCAAACCTCCCTGGCTGAGATCAACAGCGTGACGGCACATGCTAGCGTAATCGAAGTGGATCCTTCCATCTCGATATCCCAGGTCTCTCATGTCGATTTTACGCCACATCGAAGGGTCTTTACAGACGCGTCGCCACGGGCTGCACACCTTCTGAGCGCTTACCAGTATCTCAGCCACGCTAAGACGGAGCAGGATCGAAGACGTCAACTCCGACGGAAGCTCCGCCCAGTTTCTTGGCTCTTCGCTTTTCATCAGCGGAGACAACGACGTCAAGGAGGAGGAAGTCATTTTTTTTCTTTTGTGAAACAAAGAGTAAAGTGTAGTTTCGGTCTTTCGGACCTTTCGTTCTGTCTCTAATTGAAAATTTGGTCGACGTAATATGAAGATACAATTCATGCCACGTGTAATTAGGGTCAATACTCGATAGTTGAAGACTCAAGCAAAGCCCAGCCGAACATATCGCGATTGTGTCTAACAATCGTTACGAGTTATGAATCTACACATTTCTATATTCTCCATTCTTCATCACTAGATGCAAAGACGAAGACTGTTGCCAAGAAAATTGTTTAAGAAAATTGTGATTATCTTTTTTTTTCACATATATTACTATTTACTTCATTTCTAATTCATAACTAGATAATCTTACTTCACTTAAAAGTTTCTTTCCCGTTAAGTACGTAATGTGTTTCCTCTATACTGTATGACTGTATGTAGAATATGATAAGAAGAGAATGTTGAGTCTCTCTCTCTCTCTCTAATCAAAGTTACGTGAATCCATTTAATTTGGTCTACCTATATTAATGTAATGAATTATTGCTTTTAATTAATTCACTAGTCATTGCAAATTGTATTAATGGACTATGTTATGGTCAACTATACTTGTTTGCTTTTCTTTCAATACATACGTTTTAAAGACTTTACCCAAAACAAATGTTTTGTAAACTTCTATAAAACAATAAGCACTAGTATAACTTTAAAAACAAAGAGATAAAATTCTAATAAATTGTGAAGTGACTGTAGTCTAGTGGCAGTTGATAAGTCCACTGAAAACAGGCACCATCACACCAAGGATCAAGTCTCCGACCCTACAATTTGTAGGAATTAGGCTAATGGTCAGGCCAATTGTGGCGTTGACAAAAAAAAAAAAAAATTCTAATAAATTATAGGACATTATATCATATATATATATAATTATTAGAATTTTGTATTATATAAATATAAACATATTTTTTAATATAATATCATTAGATCCATAGAATAATTTTAGATTAATTTGTTATGGAATAATTTTAAATGGTGGGATTTTACCATTTTATTATTTAGTTTTAGCTAAAATTATAGGATACATGTCCAATTTCAAATATGGATGTTACAATAGTGTCAACGTACGGACATATTATGCAAAAAAAAAAATATGTATATATACATTATATACCCATATATTTCAAATGATGTTAAGTGGAATTAATATTAGAAAAATATAAGAGAGTTTATAATTATACCTTTAGGCCCATATTAAAACTTCAGCAGATCATCATTAACGTACCCACTTGAGAAAAAATCATCCATTGTTATCGCGAGTTACAACCACGCGCTAAAAGCTTACAAGTTCAAAGGAAAATAAAGATTTTAAACTACCAAGTAGCTTGCCCAAAAAAAAAAAAAAAAAAAAAAAACTACCAAGTAGCAACATAGATAAAAGAGGAGACATGAACGAGTTCATAAGTTGACAAGACCAGCAAAAGCAACCTGTGTTCAAAGAGATTCAATACCTAGTCCGAGATATAGTTGATGACACCTGCTAAGTCATACGCGACCTCAATGTCATCACCGCCATATATATAGTCCAAGTCATCATCTAAATCAGAATTCATAAAAAAGATATCATATGGATAATCAGCGGTTGAGTCATCAGGGCGTCTCAACTCTTTGATCCTCTCCAAACATTGCTTCTCAAGATTTCCGACAAGGTTAATGTTGAAACACTTGCGTATATCAAGGTGTTCCAGGTGAGGACAACTGTCCAGAATGGTGTTCAAGCCGGTGTCAGTTAGTCTGTTCCCAAGAAGCTGGAGGTGGCGTAGTTCGGGCATGCTTTCAGCGATTGCTAGGGCATAATCATCATCATCACCATTTATGCGAGAAGGCTTGTAACCTGAGGAGTTTAGCTTCAATGTCTTTAGCTGTGGGCAAGCCTGGCCAATAGCTTTCAAATTCAGTTTAAACCATGAGAGTGAGACCTCCAAGGTTTCAAGCAATGGAAGTTTTTCAATTGCTTTCACAAGTTTTTCGTTCGTCATTGGGTAGTACATTGCAAGTCCAAGACTTCTCAGATTACTTGATCTGCAAATAAGTGCGTGTAGAGTTAAATCATAAACTAAGAAGAACAACATTACAACAACAATAATACGTTATAAATAAGTGCGTATTAACGATGCTTGGATCAAAAGATATTAACGATGCTTTAAGCAAGTCTATGATTGAATTCCATATATCATTATGATCTTTTTCTTTTAATAACCTAACTACTTGTTTTCATTAACCATGAGTCCATGACAAAGGATAAGTATGACGAGAGTGATAACGGTGTGAAACAAAACAAGACTCGAACAATGTGATAACAGCGTCATAGCAACAGTGACTTCAAAATAAAGCACTCGTAAAACATTATAAAGGCATGAACATTATCTTTCCTATCTCTGCATCCCAAACTCTAACTTGCAAGGCATATGGAACTTTAACACGTGAATATACTAAAAATCAACAATTATAAGCTAACAAATTTTTTTCCTAATCGGCTAATCCTCGAGAGAAAAAGGGACGAACCCATTTCAGATATTTCTTATCACTCAAAATATATACTGAAACATTTTGTTTCTAACGATTCACATAAACTGAAATCAAATCAAAAAGCCAATTCTCTAATTAAATAGCATTTGGAGATTTCCATGAAACAGTTCAAAGGTAGCGTGCTTGCGAGTGTAAGAGATAGAGAGAATAGAACCTATCGGCGATGAAGGCGAGGAGAGAAGGGCTCGCGAAGTTTCCAATGTTGATTTCAACCAAACCGCCCTGGCTGAGATCAACAGCGTGACGGCACATGCTTTCGAAATCGAAGTCGAGCATTCCATATCGATATCCCAGGTTACTCATGTCGATTTTCCGCCACATCGAAGGGTCTTTACAGACGCGTCGCCATGGTTTGCACACCTTCTGAGCGCTTTCCAGTATCTCAGCCACGCTAAGACGGAGCAGGATCGAAGACATCAACTCCGACGGAAGCTCCGCCCAGTTTGGCTCTTCGTCTTTCATCAGCGGAGGAACGAAACTAGACGACGACGTAGAGGAGGAGGAAGTCATCTTTTAGAATAATAGAATAGAATATCAAATTAGTGAAATAAGAAGTGAAGTGTTGTTTCGGACTTTCCGGCTTCCGTCTCTAATTCAAAATTTGGTCGTAGTAGTATTTATGTGTAAACGATACAATTCATGCCACGTATAATTAGGCTCAACACTCGATAGCTAAAGAATCACGCAAGGCCAGCCGAACATATCGCGAATTATCACTCACGCGCTAATGTTTGCTTGTCTTTCTCATTTCTCTCGCAGCCTAGGCAAATACACGCGCACATAAACACTTGCTACCATGCGCTAATGTTTAATGCTTTGGGAATTTATCCAAATATGCCGCATTCTCAATGTTTTTTTTGGAAAAGGCCACAAAGCGTTAGATCTTTTCCAATGTGTGAAAACCAACTTTTGAGTTTTAAGAAGAAGACAAAGTTGCCCTTAGAGTTAAATGGGATTAATTAAAATTAGAAAAGAGAGTTTATAATTATAAACAGTTATTCACCCAAAAAAAATCATAAATAGATAAATTAATTTAGGCATAATTTATTTGTACCTTTAGACGATGAAGTTTCTGTTGACCAAAAAAAAAAAAACACGATGAAGTTACTCAGTTTCTCATAGTTAAAATTCATTTGTACATTACAATTATATGGAAGATTCTGATATATGATAAAATTCACGGTGAATCCAACGTGCATTGTATGAATCGGTAAAATACAATAATCTAAATGAGGATTACAAACAAACGAATGGATTCTGGCAGTACCTCTCATGACACGAAAGGTACTCATCGGGGGCGTCTCAAATCTTTAATCCTCTCAAAACATCATTTCTCCAGATCCCCGACAAGGTTAATGTTTAAACACTTGTGTAAACCGAGGTGTTTCAGGTGAGGACAACCGTCAAGAATGGCGTTCAAGCCCCTGTCGGATAATCCGTTCCTGAAAAGCTGGAGGTCTCGAAGACCGGGCATTGTTTCAGCGATTGCTAGAGCAACCTTATCACAACACTCGAAACCACCCATGCAGTTTAGCTTCAACGTCCTCAGATTTAGACAAGACTGGCCTACGGCTTTCAAATGCTGTTCTTCGATTAACCAATATGAAAGCTCGAGTTCTTCAAGCAATGGGAGTTTCACCACTGCTTCAATAATTCCAGCACTCGTTATTTGACCAGAGTAATCAACTCCAAGGCGTCTCAAGTTACTTGGTCTGTAAATAAATTGCATGTAGAGTTATAACATGATCTACTGCTTATAAGAAGCACAATAATATGCAAAATTTCATTAAAGAGTCCTAGTACTTAACACTTTTATCAACTATAACACTTAGAATCATAGTGGATATGGAGCTACGGCCTAATAACAAGACTTGTTCATGAATTTACTCGGTTTCTCATAGGGAAAATTCATTTGTACATTACAATTATATGGAAGATTTGATAGTATATGATAGAATGCCCACTTAGATTCACGGTGAATCCAACGTCCATTATATGAATCGGTAAAATACAATAATCAATCTAAATGAGTATTACAAACAAACGAATTGATTCTGGCAGTACCTCTCAAATGAAGAATCAGCGGTTGACTCATTGGGGGCGTCTCAAATCTTTAATCCTTTCAAAACATCATTTCCCTAGATTCCCAACAAGGTTAATGTTTAAACACTTGTGTAAACCGAGGTTTTTCAGGTGAGGACAACCCTCAAGAATGGCGTTCAAGCCCATGTCGGATAATCCATTCCTGAAAAGCTGGAGGTAACGAAGACCGGGCATTGTTTCAGCGATTGCTAGAGCAACCTTATCACAACACACGAAACCACCCATGCAGTTTAGCTTCAACGTCCTTAGATTTAGACAAGACTGGCCTATAGCTTTCAAATGCTGTTCTTCAATTAACCAGTACGAAAGCTCGAGTTCTTCAAGCAATGGGAGTTTCACAATTGCTTCAATAATTCCATCACTCGTTATTTGACCAGAGTAAGAAACTCCAAGGCGTCTCAATTTACTTGATCTGTAGAAAATAGCATGTAAAGTTATAATCTACTGCTTATAAGAAGCACAAAAAGATGCAAAATTTCATTAAAGAGTCTTTCCTAGTACTTAACACTTTTATCAACTATAACACTTAGAATCATAGTGGATATGGAGCTACGGCCTAATAACAAGACTTGTTCATGAATTACTTACTCACAGAACATATACCCATAAAAAACATTGAGCACTGCATGAATAATGCTAAAACCACCGGTTCAACAAGCTGATGACCTCTCTAACTTGCAACGCACACAATCCCAAGTAATAGTAATTGAGAAGTGCATATTCCTCTTCCAGTTGATGCAACAAGTGACATTAAATCCCCAAAAACAATTCTAAGCTATCAAAATTTTGGCTCTAATCCTCACAATTCGGGGAATTTCAAACTACTGATACGAATCTGATGAAAATCCTAGCAATGCCAAATACCATAAGAGTCAAGGTAATCAACATTCAGAAATTTTTCCATCAAAATTTTAGGGTTTTAGAGATAGAAATTAAGAAGAGAACCTGTAGGCGATGTAGGTGAGGAGAGAATCGCTCTCAAAGTCCTCAATGTTGACCTCAAGCAAGCCGCCTTGGCTGAGATCAACGGCGTGACGGTACATGGCCTCGAGATCGTAGTCCAAGTATCTCAGGTTTCGCATGTCGATTTTACGCCACATCGATGGGTCTTTACAAACGCGACGCCACGATCTGCAAACCTTCTGAGCGTTTTCCAGTATATCAATCACGCTAAGACGGACTAGAATCGATGACGTCAAATCCGTCGGAAGCTCCGCCCAGTTTCTCGGCTCTTCGCCTTTCATCAGCGGAGGAACGGAGGAAGACGACGACAAGTTTTGTACTTTTTGGTTTTCGTCTCTAATATCTAATTTGGTCCTCGTAGTATTATGAATTTATACGAGAAGTAATTCAGGCCCACTGTTTGAACAATAATATTACGGGCCTGGGCCGGTAAAGCAATCATGTTATCTGTTCTCAAAAAATTTACAAGGCTGGGAGGGACACACGTCACCTGAAACTACGGACTTTTACTGATAAGAGGAACGAGTTCATTTTGCCACTCACCACTGATATATTTGCCAATACAACGTGTCAATGTATTGGTCAAAATGATCGAGACAGTTTCTCCTTATCTATATTCAACTCTAATACATAATAGAAATATTTGTACAAGAATTAAGAATTCTAGAATGTGCTTAACCTTATTTAAGATTCAAAAGGAAACAAGGAAATTAACTGAAACAATTCACAAGTCACAGCAACAAAGATAGAGAAGAAAGAAAACTGAAACTATTCATAAGTCACAACAACAAAGATAGAGAAGAAAGGAAGCTGAAACAATTCGTAAGTCACAACAACAAGGACAATCTGTCTCCACATTGTTCAGAAAGATTCAACATCTAGTCCCAATGATAATTAACTAAATGTTGTCGCCGCCTTAATAAAAGTACTCGCCGTCATCCTCTGAATCATTATCGAAAGACCCGGTTCGATCATATGGGCAATCACGGGTTGAGTCATTGGGGCGTCTTAAAACTTTGATCCTCTCAAGACATCGTTTCTTGAGATCCCCGACCAGATTAATGTTATAGCACTGGCGTAAATCAAGGTGTTCCAGGTGAGGACAACCGTCAAGAATGGCTTTCAAGCCCTTGTTGGTTATTCCATTCCCTAAAAGCTGGAGGTGGCGTAGTCCAGGCATGCTTTCTGCAATTGCTATGGCATTACTATCAAGCTCATTACCATAAAACTGGATCTCAGGGTTGCAGTTTAGCTTCAATGTCTTCAGATTTGGACAAGACTTGCCTATAGCTCTCAGAGACTTTCCTGGAAATGGGCTGTATGTAACCTCAAGATCTTCAAGCAATGGAAGTTTCGAAACTGCTTCGGCAACTCCCTCATCTGTTATTGGAAAGCACCTTACAAGGCTAAGGCTTTTCAGATTACGTGATCTGCAAATAATTGTATGTTAAAGTTACAAAAGAACCTAAGATGGAGAAAACGAAAGACAAAAATGCAAAAGATCTTTTTCTTTCTTTTCATAGCACCAAGGACTTGAAGTCAACCATACTATCTAAATGTCAGAAACATAACACTCTGAGAATCAAGTGGATGTTATTTTCTACACAAAAATTGTAAGAACAAAGGAATAACACTCACAAACGTGAACCATAAGAAAACAAAACACTAAACCCTATTGTATATTGAGAACACTTCGTTGACAAAACCACTAATTCAACATATTCCGAAGCAACTCATGCATTCATCATAGATTCAGTAGAAGAAACGAGGCTATATAAAAATAAATCTAGTTCATAAAGAGTGGCACAAAATCCTCCAACCACTCTAACCCTAAAATTAGCAATATATGACTCTAACCCATGGATTAATATACATCAAATTCCGTTGAAATAAAACCAAAAATTAGCGCGCGTTTGAGAGATAGAGATAGATCGGAGAGAACCTGTCAGCGATGTAGTTAATGAGATCATTGGAACCGTAGTACCACATTTCGATCTCAAGCAACCCGCCTTGGCTACGATCCACTGCGTGACGGCACATGGAATCGAGATTATACTTGAAGTCTGCCCTGCCATCACGGTTTTCTATGTCAATCTTCCTCCACATCGAAGGGTCTTTACAGACGCGATGCCACGATCTGCACACTTTTTGACCGTTTTCAAGTATCTCGATCGCGCCAAGACGAAGCAGAATCGATGACGTTAACTTCGCCGGAAGATCCGCCCAGTTTCTCCACTTGTCGTCTTTTATCAGCGACGGCACGGAAGTAGGCGACGGGGAAGGGGAAGAGGAAGAGGCCATTTTTTTAAGGTAATAAGATTTGTCAAATCTATGAAGTAAGAAGTGGCAGTTACAATACAATTCGTGCCAGCCAAGGTAGTATATATACTCGGATAAACTATTGGGCCTAGATGCACAATAAATATTTGGGCCTATTGGATAGCTGAAGACTCAAGAAAGACAAGTCGCACATATCACGAGTTACAACCACGCGTTAAGTTTAGCTGCATTTTCGGAAGCTGCCTAGGCAAGTTATAATACACGCGCTCATAAACACTTGCCACGACACCACTGATATCGCCATGAACATCTCGGATTATTTTTCGCTTTTACGAATTTTCTTCTAACAAAAAAAATTATTAGGTTCATGGAATTCGATTTGATTTTTTTGAATTTGTATCATAAATATCTACACTGGGATATATTTCATTTAATATTCTAAGTGATTTGAATTTTCATGGGGTTTTAAATGATTTTGATGATTTTGTGGGAGTAAATATGATTTATTGTAAAACCGTTTCAAATTCTATCTAAAATCATGGGATTTGGATTTCTATATTTTTAACAAATCTCTCAAATACACTCACCTTTCAAGTCATTAAAAATCAAATCCATAAACGGTTTTCAAAAACAGTGAATTGGAAGGTAAATTTTTATAACAATCTTAGAATCATAGCTACTCACTTTCTACTTTAAATTCAAGAGCAAAGAATTACGTATTCGGAACAATGTGTTATTTATATGAAGACGAGTAGACGAGTAGTACATGAGACAAAACTCTAATGATGATTTAAGCACATTAATGATCTTCTTCTGCTAATTACCTACTACTTGTTTTCAATAACCATGACAAAAATTAAGTATGATGCTCTGCAACTAAAAAAAACATTCAACAATGTGAGTCCATGAGAACACATGTGACTACAGAAAATACTCTAAATATTCTACTCGTAAATTAAAACATATCACGAACTTTATCCTTCTTCCTTCATATCTCTGACTCTGGCATTTAAGGGTAACTCAGTGTCCAAAATAAAATGCAGCTTAACAGGTGATAAGCAAAAGAATCTGGGATAAACTATTTTAACTTTTAAGGTAACAAAATTTTGACCTAAGTAATCTTCACGAGGACAAAAGCAACAAACACTTTCTTGTCACTCAAGTCGGCGCCAAATCTCTATCAAAACTATGGAGCCTATCCATAAGACCATAACACAATATCAATTCGATAGATAAAAAGTGAAAACTAGCTAATGCGAGTAACAAGGACATGCTAAGGGTTGCCGGATTTTCATATGCAATGTAGGAGCGTGGAGTTTGTTTATATTTCCAACGGAAGCTCCGCCCTGTTTCCATTTCCTCTGTCTTTCATTGCCGAAGACACAGACAAAGACGTCGAGGAAGAAGAGCCCTAAGGATCAAATTGTGAAATCCTTGATGTACGAGAGGGAAGTAGTCTTTTGGTTCCAGGCCTATAATTAAACTTGTCCGTTGATAAACGTGGGTAAAAGATATAGGCTCAATATCAATATGGGGGGAACTCTGACTTCTTCAAGTTTTGTAACTCAATACAAGACATATTTTAAATCTGTTCTTATCAAAAACTTTACAAAGGCAAAGAGGGACACACACGTCAACTAATACGATGGACTTACTGAAAAGAGGACATAAAAGAGTTCATTACCACTCCTCACCGATATTGTCATTGCATTCTTCACAATTGTCAGATGGCTTATCCTTACTTAGTCATAATAAGGATATCCATTGTCATCGCTATCATCTGAGTAATAGTCGGATTCTCCTGATGAAATAATATCAGAAATGCCATCAAATGGGGAATCATCGGTTGAGTCATGTGGGCGTCTGAAATCTCTGATGCTCTCAGAACAGCGTTTCTCAAGATCCCCGACAAGGTTAATGTAGAAACAGCAGCGTAAATCAAGATGTTCCAAGTGAAGACAGCTGTCAAGAATGGCGTTCAATCCTGAATTGGTTAGTCTGTTCCCAAAAAGCTCGAGGTGGCGTAGTTCGGGCATGGTTTCAGCAATTGCTCGAGCTTCATCATCACATTCCAAGAACGCGTATGAAGAAGGGCAGTTTAGCTTCAATATCTTCAGGAGTGGGCAAGAATGGCCTGTAGCTTCCAAATCCATTTGTGAACAAGGGTATATAATCTCAAGGTCTTCAAGGAATGGGAGTTTCGTAACTGCATTGACAAATCCCTTGCCTGTTAGTGTATGGGACATTTCAATTCTAAGGCGTCTCAGATTATTCGATCTGCAAAAGAAAATTGCATACTGATCAGCGCAGAAGCATATATACCACTTATAACCATAGTAATCTTATGGTATGATGGACAAACGTGTTACAAACAATGTGCTTTTAAGAAAGTTAGGACGATGAGTCAATGATATATTGTCGATGATAGAGTTCCAGAAGCTGATAATTGCTAACAGCGTTATATCCTGAGTGACTTGAGAAGAAGACTCAGTCATGAAGTTACCGACATTTATGATCCTTTTATATATGTGCATCTGATTCTCAGATAACACTGCTTTACCAAAACCACTGATTCAACAAACTGACCTCTAAATTGCAAGCCAAGCCATACAATCCCAAGTAAGTTAATTCATGTCTATGTCTAAAAGTATATTCACCAGACAAGTCAAATGCAACAAGTGACACACAAAAATTTCAGTAAGAAAAAATTATGAGCTACATTTAATTTTGCCCTAATCCTAACAATTCTTGAGGAATTTAATCAGACTAGTGAGGCCAAAATTTAAAGAATAGAGATAACCTTTCGGCGATGTAGGAGAAGAGAGAATCACTGCCGTAGTGTTCCAAGTTGATTTCGACCAAACCGCCTTCGCTAAGATCGACGGCGTAACGGCACATCCCTTCGATTGTTGCTCATGTCGATTTTTCGCCACATCGATGGGTCTTTACAGACGCGTCGCCACGATCTGCATACTTTCTGAGCGTTTTCCAGTATCTCAATCGTGCTAAGACGCAGCAAGATTGAAGATGTTAACTCCGTCGGAAGATCCGCCCAGTTTATGGATGGCTGCGAAGACGACGAAGCCATTTCTGTACGGAGAATCGGAAAATAAACAAATTAGTGACAAAATAAGACAAGTGAAGTGTCCTTTTGGTTTCGGACGTTTCGGCTCCTTCTCATATTTACAATCTAGTCCTCATCGCACTAAATATTTACAAATACAATCCTTGTGCCAAGAATAACAGGCTCAATAATCGAATGACATATTGGGCCTAGGCCCATGATTAAAGTCATTCCATGACAATTCAGGCATTTTGTTTAGCAATGTCTAGGACATCATGATCAGACTCAAAGCAGAGCCTTATAAACATCGACAGTTTAGCTTCAAGATTTGCTGGATTTACAGATGGAGCCTAGGCACGTGACGTTTCCGTAACGACTTAAGTATTTCATATTATCCTACCTATTATTTGTGAAGCATTGAAACATTTTTACCCAGTTTTTTTTATAAAATTACACAGAATGCCATTT
>OVAQ01000251.1:0-40161 GCA_900406345.1 Erysimum cheiri | reverse complement strand
TAAATCATATTTTAAATAGGTGCCAAAAAAATAATACTTTAAATTTCAAAAATATACTTAAACTAATCCTAAAAAAAAAAAGNATTTCAAAAATATACTTAAACTAATCCTAAAAAAAAAAAGAGTATCCCATGATTAAAATATTTTTTCAACAAAAATTTAAAATTTTCTAGATATTTTTAACTTGCTAAAACAAATTTATGTAATTGCGGGTCATGTTATGAAGTGGGTTGAAATTTAGATAAATATGATTATATAGTTTTTTACGGATTGATCTACTAAAACACAAAATAGAATAGTGTGATATATGAAGAGTTAATGAGAGGTTAAACTATCCACTAAATCACTTGATATCAAATAAACTATCATACACAAATCTTCACAAAATTCAAGCATTCATAGCCTCACGGTTCACCGTGGGTCACTATCTAGTTTGCGCAATTATTTTACTTTTATTTCACATTTTCTAGTTTTTCTAAAAGAAACAATAGACCATCTCTCAGATCCAAATCAGACCAAGGCATAGCCTTACATCACGTAAATGCAAATGCAAACATAAACAAACAATTGAGATCTAGATAACGTGTTCCTTTTTTGCTATCAAATCAAGTAAGATCTAATTGTTTACTAAAGAAAAAAAAATAGAATCCCAAAGATCGTCAAAATTATTCTCTAGGAAGCAGTACTAAACATTACTCCACATATTAAAGAGGACTCTAGAATTAGATAAATATGATTATATAGTTTTTTACGGGTTGATCTACTAAAACACAAAATAGAATAGTCTGATATATGAAGAGTTAATGAGAGGTTAAACTATCCACTAAATCACTTGATATCAAATAAACTACCATGCACAAATCTTCACAAAATTCAAGCATTCATAGCCCTACGGTTCACCGTGGGTCACTATCTAGTTTGCACAATTATTTTACTTTTATTTCACATTTTCTAGTTTTTCTAAAAGAAACAATAGACCATCTCTCAGATCCAAATCAGACCAAGGCATAGCCTTACATCACGTAAATGCAAATGCAAACATAAACAAACAATTGAGATCTAGATAACGTGTTCTTTTTTTGCTATCAAATCAAGTAAGATCTAATTATTTACTAAAGAAAAAAAAATAGAATCCCAAAGATCGTCAAAATCATTCTCTAGGAAGCAGTACTAAACATTACTACTCCACATATTAAAGAAATTCGAGATTACTAATGGCATTACGTTTCCAATGGATTTACTAATGGCATTTATTGTAACTTAATTAGATGAAACAAATGGTTACTCGGGATATTGTGAAAAGCATTATTTGAGATAGTAAGTAGAATGTGATCATATTTATTTATCGGTGGTCTCGTTTGGAAGAAAAATGTTATTTGTAATTTCACGTTTCCTATTTCTTTTTACTGGTTTGTTTCTTGACTCTTGAGTTTTGATTATGTTGCTCTGTTTTAAGAGTTTTTAAGCTCTCTTTATTCAATAAAATGGTATCGTAGATGACCCAAAAAAAAAAAATTTAAAAACAAACTTGTGTAGATTTTTTTTTTCAAAAATGAACCCACAAGGCCACAACCTTATGCTAATTTATGAAAAAACTGAAAATGTTTAAAATTTTAAAAACAGGAAATAAAATTTTTAACGCAAACACAGAAATAGCTTTCCAAACAATCAAAGCCTATCTAGTATTGTGTTATGGTGTATATATATAATGTGTGTCAAAGTTAAAGAAGCAGATATTTAACAAAGAAGGGGAGATATGGCCATCATCATGAAGAAGCCTGTGAAGTACTTTGTGGTAAATCTATCTTTTCTTCTCTGTGTTTTCTTCCTTCCCTTCAAGGTTTTTTTTTTTTGATGTAGAAACGTTTCAGACATTAAGCTTCTCAAGATGTTAATAAACAGGTTAATGCATTCACTGATTCACCCTTTAAAGGGAACCCTGCAGTAGTGTGCTTTCTTGATGATGAGAGTATGAGAGAAGACGCATGGCTTCAGTCTCTCGCTACTGAATTCAACCTTCCCATTACTTGTTTTCTTATTCCGATCACCTGCTCCAATCCTCTCGATCCGCCACGCTTCATACTGCGGTGGTTCACTCGCTTTGTCGAGGTCTTTGCATCATTCTCTCATTCATTTATGATTTGAATTCATCATTTGGATTACGTACTTGTCACAATTTCCTTCTTTTTTTTTGCAGATGGATATTTGTGGTCATGCAACCTTGGCATCTGCTCACACTCTCTTTTCAAACGGTTTGGTTGGTTCTTGTGACACGGTCGAGTTTTCCACCCAGTCAGGGATTCTAACTGCTAAAAGGTTTACATTGAATGACGGTGAAGCGAAAGAAGGATCCTTTTTGATCGAGTTAAATTTACCTCTGATTTCAACATGTGAGTACAACTCCAATGATGTCTCCATGTTCTCAAAAGCCTTGAGCGGAGCTACCATTGTTGACGTCAGAGGAACTACAACAGCTAGCACCGTCCCTAAAGCCTTGAATGGAGTTGCCAAGGCAGCTTCAACCGACAAAATCATCGTATGCACTTCAAGAAACTATAACTTATTTGTTAGAATATTCTTAAGCATGATTATGTTGCATGTGTGGTACTCTGCTTCTTCTTTATGTGTGCGCATATCGAAAACAGATTATACGAATGAAATGAATATTTTATTTCAGGTTGTACTTCCATCTTGGGAATCTGTCACAGAACTGCAGCCAAGAATGGATGATATCTCGAAATGCCCCGGTAAAATGTTGATTGTTACCGCTGCTGCTCCTCAAGGATCTGCCTATGATTTCATTAGTCGGGTCTTCGGCCCTAAAATAGGAGTAGATGAGGTTAAAACACTAGTCTGCATTTTCATTTGCATTAATTACAAGACACGAACCTCATCTTACCTCTATTGCTTGTGTTTTTTTTTTTTTTTTATTCAGAGCCCCGTCTGTGGAAGTGCACATTGTGCATTAGCACATTACTGGAGCCTCAAGATGAACAAGTGTGACTTTATCGCTTATGCGGTAATCTCTCTCTCTCTCTCTCTAGCTCTCTCCATCTTTCTCTGTAAATTACTAAAATTTATAAGAAAAAAAACATGTTACAGAATCAGCAACAAAGCCATATGTATGTACCCTGTTACTACTGAATGTAATTTGGGTTTTTTGGAAATTGGTTTAGGCTTCGCCTAGGAGTGGAAATGTGAAAGTTCATTTAGATGAGGAGAATGAGAGAGTCCTGCTCAGTGGCAAAGCTGTGACTATGATGAAAGGCTCTGTCTTAGTTTGATCTTGATTTCGACAGTCAAGGATTTCGACAAATGGAACCAAAAGTTTTTCAAGTTTTTTTTTATAGTAATCGAATTTGATGATTTTGTCTGTAATATGCGTATTAGTTAACAACAATCCAATTCAGTTGCATTTTCTTTGTTTCCGAGATAATCTTACTTTTCCATTGATTTGGTTTCCCCATGCTATATGATCCATTCGTAATTCTGTAAAATATATATATTCAACTATGGAGTAAACAGGGTTAGAGATTATTTGAAGCTTGTCCATTGATTTCTGGATATTTACATACATATATTTGTAGTTGTAAATGTGCTTAATCACACCAATGTTGTAACTCTGTCTTCTGTATGAAGAGCTTGTGAATGTCGACCATTCTCACTTCTTTTTTTGTAGGTGGATCTTTGTGTTCATGCAATTGTACGCTGGCACATTACTTGAGCCTAAATTAAGAGCTGATGAGTCATAACCTATATGATCCAAAAGTTTCTCTTGCGGTCTTCATCTTGACCACCTCTCACACAGACAAGACAGTTTCTGCTGATGGGTTGAAGACAGAGGTAAGAGGTATGACTAAAGTGGGAAAAAGAGTTATTTTCCTTCTAAGCTTCCCAATCTGCCCATTTTTAGAAGATTTTAAGGCTACCTACCAAATTTCACCATATTAATAATCAATCAATTATTCATGTTTGGGTGTTCCTTTTTGTCTAACCAAATCTTTTTTGATTTGATACAACACATGAATCATGACTAACAACTGGTAAGCTATGCAGCTAATAGCATCACAATTCACATGGTTAGCATAATGGAATAAACCACCAACATGCCATATATTCGTGTCAATAACGTGCTTAAATTTATTTCTTCTGAGATACATAGTGTTTTGCTGAATATAAAAATCAAAGTTTTGAAAAGCTTCATCATAATTTAACTGAAAGCAGATGCCAAAAAAATAAAAAAATAGAAGCTCAATATATTTTTTTTTCTATAAAATGGTACAAAATTTGTAGCTTTGGTCAAACAAAAACATCAATGGCAAAGATAGAAAGAAAAACATCAATGGTAAAAATTTTGCCTGTGAAGTACTTCGTGGTAATTGTATTTTTCTTTCTTGTTTGTTTTTTGCTCTGATAATGTGATAAGGTACCTTTTTTCTTCTTCTTCTTCTTCTTTTTTTTCTGTTTTATCAATGAATGTTGCTAAACCAGGTTGATGCATTCACTGAGTCAGCCTTTAAGGGTAACCAAGCAGCAGTGTGCTTTCTTGATGAGGAGCATGAGAGAGACGACGTGTGGCTTCAGTCTCTGGCCTCTGAGTTTGACCTTCCGATGACATGTTTTCTTATTCCGATTACTGGCTCCGAACCACCACGTTTCCTGCTACGGTGGTTCACCTCTGTAACCGAGGTCCCTCTTGCAAACTTTTTTTTATATCATTACTCCCTACGTTCCATTTTTATAAAATGTTTTACAAGTTTTATTTTTTAATTTGTTTCACGTTATTTGATTTTGCAGATAGATGTATGTGGTCATGCAACATTAGCATCTGCTCACAGTATCTTCTCAAACGGTTTGGTTGGTTCTTGTGACACGGTTGAGTTTTCCACCAACTCGGCCGGGATTCTAACCGCGAAAAGGGTCTCTGATTGTGATGCGAAAAGATCTTTCTTGAATTTCCCTGTGATTACGACTTGTGACTACAGCTCCAATGATGTCTCCATCTTCTCCAAAGCCTTGAATGGAGCTACCATTGTCGATGTTCGAGACACTAAAAGAGACAAACTCGTATTTAAACCATTGAAAGGAGCTTCCAAAATAACTTCAACAGATCAGATCATCGTATGCATTTCAGATTTAATTTAAAAAACCTTGTCAAACTCTCTTCTTTTTGCTTCTTGTTTATCTCATCTGATTACAGGTTGTGCTTTCATCCTGGGAATCTGTCACTGAGTTGCAGCCAAGAATCGATGATATCATGAAATGCCCCTGCAAAGTGATGATTGTTACCGCTGCTGCTCCTCAAGGATCTGATTTTGACTTCTGTAGTCGACTCTTTGCTCCTAAATTAGGACTCAATGAGGTTTAGAAACTGCATTCTCATTGGATCAACTCGCCTCTTCTTACTCCCTGTAGGCGTAAACAGAACACCTAAAGTCTTCATCCTTGCCTCTTATGCTTGTTGCTTTTGTTTCTTCAGGACTCTGTTTGTGGAAGTGCACATTGTTCATTAGCACATTACTGGAGCCTCAAGATGAACAAGTGTGATTTTGTTGCTTACGCGGTGATTCCTCTTTCTCTGTAACTAACAAACATTTTAAACTAAGAAGCACACATTTTACAGTGTAAACAAATTTGTTTCCAGGCCTCGCGTAGGAGTGGAATACTGAAGGTTCATTATGATAAGGAGAAGCAGAGAGTCTTGCTCACTGGGAAAGCTGTGACTGTCATGGAAGGCTCTATCTTTGTTTAATCTTTGACTTTTTGCCAAAGACTTAGAGAAAGGTCAAGAATTTTATTTCTCGAACCCCCTAAGTTTTTATCAAATTATGTAATGAAGTAATGAAATCAATAATAAATCGGCATTGAGTGCTGTAAGTTTGGCAATAACGTATCAAATCTCAAAATCATGAAAACTTAAGAGAGAACAAGAATTTGTCTTCGACACCAAATCTCACTCACTACAAGATAGATCTTTTACAATCCTGCTGTTACAAAAAAGAAAGACCAAACTTTGGGTCACTGTGAAATGCTTAACGACCACCACGGCCACGTCCGCGACCTCTTCCACGGCCACGTCCCCGACCTGGTGGAATCTTCCCTGATACCAAAGAGAACAATAAAAGTATGAGAGTCTAGGCAAAAAAAATATCAAAGGCATAGTTTAGAGAAAGAAATGTTTTGTTACCTGCAGTTGGCTTTTTTGGTTTGATTCTTGGAGTGTCTTCAACCAGCAAAGTCTCGAGATTCAAACTGTCTGGAAGAATATAATACCGAATGTTGTTTCCCCTGACACTTAAGTGGTCTAATGTAACTGGATTCTTCCCTTTCAAAGTGAGTTTGACAGCTTTTAAATGAGTGTTCATACTAACATCTACACCTGCATTAAGTCATTGCAAGTAGATAACACCAGTCAGTCAGTTGGATGACGATTGCATTCTAAACAAGATGATGGCAGAATAAGGAAATGAAACCAAACATTAACAGTAGAACTCTTGTATTAGACAAGGTAATCAATCAGTTGATGAGACCAAAAGAGAAGCTGAAACAAGCCATAAGGTGACTGCTCTATAAAAATTCAAAGATCTTCTTTACAAGGAAAGAAGAAGAAGAAGAAGAAGAAGGACTTTCAAGTGCTAAACTCATTCTCATGAGTTTTGATGCATCTTTGGTTTACACTTTACCATAGTTTCAGAAGAACTACTCAATTTGATAAATCTCAAAATTTAAAGCAAAATCTAGTATATCATCTGCATCTCACTACACTCAGTTCTTGCAAATAAGAGTGCTCACACCCACAATGCATTTCTAGGTCAAAGATCAAGACACAGCTAAACTCAAAATTCACTAGATACTACACCAATAAGAGAATAGCACCTCAGAATATGTAAAATTCGAGAGCTCCATTGGTTATAATTAATTATCAAAGGAGAAACTAAACTATCTCACGGTGATCAAACTTTGAAGAGGAACTAAAACAACTCACAAACCTCGATTCTAAAGGAAGATCTATTGTATTCATCGACACCTGACTCAACCAGTGTTGTCACTCGGGTTTAACACCAAAAGCATTACTAGGGCAAACACTCAAGCTAAACTCAAAATCACACTTCAGAATTTATGAATACGAGAGCTTCCGTTGTTCCATGTTCACCATCATCAAAAGAGTAACAAAGTTCCATGTTCTAAGAAGTATCGCAGATTTTTTTAAAGCAAAACCCTAAACACCGAATAGAGCTGGGTATAAAGAGCAAGCGTACCTGTAATGGTTCCATGAACAATTGTTCCGTTCTTAAGTTCGATTGAAACTGTTTCGTTGTTCAATTTCATCAAAAACCTGCGAAAAATCGAGATACGAAATCAAACAGCGAAGAGCAGGAAACAAAGAAAAAAACTCAAAAGTTCGAACCATATTAAGAGAATCCGAGTAAGAGGAGAAACGAGAAATCATACCTGACAAGCTTCATGGCTAGAGAAGAAAGATGAAGAGATTCAAATCTAGGGCTTTGAGGAGAGCTCGAAACAGCAGCAATGGCAAGAAGCAAGAGCGGGAGGAGAGAACAAATTGGGGATTTTTATGTTTTTAACAAATTAATAAGACTGCTTAACTTAACACCGACGGTCTCTTATTTCTTAAAATGTTTGGTTATACCCCGATTTGTTTTGAGTTTGCAGAAAACACCCATCTCAACTTTTTTTATCTAACAAAAACAACCCCAAACGAAAGAAATCAAATAATTTACCTCTTCATAACTAAAATAATCTGATTTGCGGAATCTTGGAATCACTTAAGATCTTTTACTTTTTATCATTACAATTGCGGAATTTTTCTTTTAACGATTTTATCATTTTGCGATATTGACAATACAAGTTCAAAGTTTAAAAAATAACATTATAATGGTTCATAATGTAACCCGTAAAGTAAGAACATCCCACATTTTTCTACTAATCACATAGTTTGACGAATCAAATTTTATGTTTTTGTTGCTATCTCTCAATCTTGACTATTAGAAGTTAAACTAAGTCAACTATTCATTACAGTTACCAAAAAACAAAAAGGTTTAATATTCTTAATTCGGCCTTTTAGCCCAATAGTAACGTTTTTTTATAAATAGCCCAATAGTAACGTTGGTGTTCGAATTGATTCAATTTCCTTAAATCCATTAATAATTGTAACAACTACATTATGCAAATTAAAAAGGAAAATTGAAAATAGGGGTATTACAGAATGAATATATATATATATTATTTTTTTGTTAAAATTTCGGGTTTTATATTAGATAACAGATTACAGAATGAATATAATATACACAGTCTCAAACGGATTAAAATCTTATTTGGGGTATTATTACTAATCCAATGGCAAAGAAACATACAACACAAAATAATCTTTCATTTTATTTTATTTGATCTCTACCTTTTCACATTAATAAGTAAAGTCGGTCAATGGCACCACCAGTCGGGTCGGGTCATCAATAAATCCATTCCTCGGGGAGAAGTTTCTCCGGCGAATCAATCGGATTTTCGACTTCAATGTTCATAGGTGTTGCCAACATTTCGCTCTTCTTCTTTGAATCATTGTCTCGAATTTCTACATTCAAAACAAAAAAATATTATTACAATATTTCAACCAAACAAACATATACTCCCTCCGTATTTAATAAGTGTCGTTTTAAAATTTTTGTTTTTTGAATTAGATGTCGTTTTCAAATTTCTATGTAAAATTTATTATTTTTTAATGTTTTATGACGTCATAAAAACATTAAAAAGTAATAAATTTTGCATAGAAATTTGAAAACGATATCTAATTCAAAAAAACAAAAATTCTAAAACGACACTTATTAAAATACGGAGGGAGTAGTATTTATTTAAATCTAATCAGTAACATATTTAATAGCGGTTAAAAAAGAAAATAAAATAATGGTTGGAAATAAAAACCTGGGCGAGGAGAAATATGGATTCCGTTGTTGTGAACGTTGAGATTGAGTGCTTGAACTACACGCGCCGGGAGAAGCACCGGCGAGCAAGCTGTGCATGACCAGAGAATTTTCTTGTCATTAATCAAAACTTTATAACATTAAATCATATATTAATAAGTCTTAAGTAGTAATGGCTGACTGACGCCAAACGCCAAACGCCAACAAAACACAATTTCTTTTTCTGCCAATTGGTGTTACCAAATCCGCCAATAGATAGCAAAAAATAGTTTTTGCACTTCTATAAGTTTTTTTCAAAAATGCCTTGACGATAAAAAAATTTCTGTATTTGCAGTTGGTAGGATTGATTTATGTAATTGAAAACATTTTGCACTTTATTTTTGTTCATACATAATTAGTAGAGTAATTAATAAAAAAAACCTGGTTTTTTGGTGGGCGGATTAGAAGCGGTGGCCGGAAGAAAAACTCCGGTGCCAGAAGTTGTACGGCCTGGCGACACCAAGAAAAATGCTTGCATAGGTTCCTCTCCTTTACTCCTTTGCCAATTGCTTTGGTGCTTTTGTCTTGTATTATAGTTCTTCAACACACAAAAATATTAGTATACAAACTTTTGAGTTTTGAAAATATGTAATGTTAAAAAATACGGACTTAAATACGGAATACGTATGTAATAATGTCCATAATGATATTTCCTCCAATAACGTTAAGGGAATGAAAAGAAAAAACATTTTGAAGAAAGATTTTTAAAAAGTACCGAAGGAAAAGTTTGTCTGAGAGGAGGTGCGATGGGCCTACGGAATTCACCGTTGCCGTGGTGGTGATGGTTCTTGACATATTTCTGCAACTGTGTAAGAATTTAATTAACAACGATTTCGATATAGAATACGAGAAAAAAATTAGATATAAGATGATTATATAAACCTGATGTTTGTTGGAATGATCAAACAAGGGATCTTGGAGAACATGAGAGGGTGACCATATTTGCCTATCTTTGTGACCAATAATGTCTCCCATTTTGAAACTGAGGAATAAGAAAAATGAATTTCGAAACTTAAAATATTAATCACTTTGAATTAATCTTCGAAGAAGAAGATCATTAAGAGAGGATTAATGAAAAGTTTTCATTGTTGACAAAGAAATAAAAAGAAAGGAGAGAAGAGAAGAGGTGTGATTTTCCCCAACTTCTGACCTGAATCTTAACTATAAATATTACTCACGATGGGTTTGCAAAGTAGAGGGAGAGGAGACGATGACGACAAATTGTTTGGAATGCTAGTATTTCATAGAATTAATTATCTGTTGACAACAAAAAGGAAATTTAATGATTTTTATAATTTGAATTTGGGTTCATCATTACTACGAGGATGAAAACGAGAGTTACACACGTTTTCATTTCAAATTTTCAAAACAAAACAAAATAATCATATCGTTTTCTACTATTGAAAGTGCGTTTTTTTGGCGATTATTCACTTAATTTGCGTGGTAATCGTGTGATAATAATACCGACATTGATGAAAATTACTAAATTACAAATATTTTTTCATTTTTTTCGGTTTTAGAAAGTTTTTTTATGATTATCTACAACTCACGCATTTCATACAATTGCGTAATAAACACGTGTTAACTTTATGTTAGTAAAAGTTATTTGACTATTACCTTAATAAAAGTTATTTGACTATTAACTTTTTTTTTCAAAATATTTATTTTAACGGAGAGATCATATACCAAAGTCCATGGTAATTTTATGGGAGTATTTACTTCAAAAAGCTTTAGAAGTATTTTGTGGTGTGTTGTTTTCTTATTAAAATGATACTAGTATATATTACTAGTTTCTAAGAAAGATTAAGGAGGTCATGTCGAGGAGTGGGTTGAGTTGTATTAAGTAAACGCCTCCCTCCAATTTTTAATGACATTTTCTAAGTTTAATGCTTTAATTCAAATTGTTTATTAATAGATATAACTTTCTACAAATAAAGAAGGGTTTTACCTAAACTACAAGTTAATATTTTTATTGGTTTTTTTCTTTTGTGATTTTTTGGATATACGAGAACACCTAAAAGTTCTAAAAGAACAAACAACACACAAATATTACAACTAATATTAATAAGCGAAATTTGTTTCGCATTACTTGTTCGGTTCTTGTTCATTTCGTCTTTGTGTTTCTTTTATGGCTACCAAATTACTTGAATATCTATTTTTTCTTCATAAAGAAACCAAAACCTTGAGATAATCGAATCCAATTTTGTCTGAAAACTTGTTCATAGCCATAGCCTATAGCTAACTATGATATAAAAATGGGCAGAAGAAAAAGTAACAGTTCTTTATTTATAGTCGTCTACTATCCCATAATCCATATCTCTTTTCTTTTATTAAAAACTAAGGGAAATCAAATGACCAACGGCGCCACTTCTTCTTAACAACCTTCACCAACCAACCCAGGTTCTTCGAATTTTTTTTTAAGATGGATTTATTAGTTGATGATCTTCATCTCAAGTGGGCTCTATATCATATAGTAGTCGAGGAGATAAATTTAGTAATTATTTATAAGTATGGGCTGCTCTAACCTGCCAATTATAGTTTTACAATTAACCATGTACTTAAATTAAAATAAACCGAGGAATAATATTCGAACACATCCAAGGCTATGGTTTCTAAATTACCCAAATGTAGTTTACCTACCAGCTTAAAAAAAGCTAGACTCTTCTAATAACAATGGGTGACTAATATAACCATGGGAATTATTCAAGTCTAGATACAAAACTAAAATTTACATTTAGAAAAAACAAAACAAAAATATTAAACTTTACATGTAAACATATGGGTTTATTATGGTTAAAATAGTTGACTAACTGTTTGGAGGTGAACAAATCCACTTTGGACACAAGTCTTTGAAGCTTACATAAGCTTACACAAGTCATAACTACCCAACAAGAAGAGTCGAAGTAGGTTTTTCAGTTAGTCAACCTCTCAAAGATCATTTGACATCATCACAACTATAGAGAACCAACTCTATAAAACTGGTACAATAAAAAAGAGTTTTTAATCATATTAAATTGAAAAAGAAAAAACAACAGAGAAGGAAAAACTCAGTGACCTTTGCAGCAATTTCATTTCTCAGCTTAGGACAGATTACTCTCCACGAGCTCTAATTGTCAAAGCAAAGAGAATATTATAGCTTTCAGGCTAGAATTTTGATTGCTCGGGACTCTCACATTTTGAACCGATCATCTCTTCTCTTATTAATATTGCAGAAAAGCTTCACTCCAAATGTGTTTTCTGTAACCCTAGGTATGTGAAAGTTGCAGACCGGAACTAACTCTGCATCTTTCAGGCTAAGAAATGGTGGATGAGATTTCAGTCACACTCATTCGACTGGTTAGCCTTATAAGCTCCTTAGTCTCTTCATCTAACTCTACATTATCCTTTGCCATTCGCTCTTCAACTATGAGTGCCATTTCGCCGGCTTTAGCGTAAGTACGTAGCAAGGAATTGTAGAGCTGAGTGTTCACATGACCAGCCTTTTGGAGTATAGTCATTAGCTTCTCTGCTCCTTTAACATTCCCTTGTTCCTCAAGTTCCTTGCATACTTCTTTAACCAATCTAACATTCACAGTCCATTTCTTCACGGAATCAATGGCTTTCCCGAAACAATCTAATACTTTCTCTGTGTCTTTACGCTTCAAATAAGCCCATGTGAGAATTTCCCATGTAGAATAGCTCGGGTTTATCCCTTTCTCCACAATCCGTTCGTAAAACTTCTCTCCCAGGTGAATCTCATCTCTGTTCATGTACTCGGCAAGAATTAAATTTGGGATTCTAGCATCTCCTGTTCCAGAAACAGACTCCCATTCGTCATAGAGTCCTTTGGCTTGTTCGAATTCTCCAAGTTTCACAACTGCAGATATCATACTGAGGTATTCCGCATCATTCATTTTCTTAAAAGTAGACTTAACCTTCTTCCAGGTTAAATTGACTCCATCTTTGTCGCCCAAGTTTGCGTGCAGACTTATGAGAGAAGCATAAGCAACCCGGTTTTTCTTAGAAACTAATTTCTCCATCTCTTTCAAAGCAAGTTTCGCCTTTTCGAGATTATCCGTCTTAGAGTACAAATTTGTTAGCAAGCTGTAAGTCACCCAGTCTGGATTCAGCTTTGCTTCCTTCGCCTTAAGATAAACTTTTTCCGCACCTTCGACATCATTTCCAGAGGCAAAGGCAGTCAGCCAAAGATTATATGTAACAATATCAGGCGATGTTTTGGCCTTCAATTCCTTAATCAGCACAGGGACCTTCTCAAACTGCCCTTTCGATATGTACATTGATAGCATGTGATTGTAAGGCAGACAAGACTTCAAGAAACCACATTCACCCATTTTCTCAAACAAGGCCTCAGCTTTATCAGACAACTTGTTCCGCACATAACTATGGAGAAGAGACGTGCAAGCAGCATGACCTCGCATTTGATCCGGCATATCTTCGAAAAACTTCTCCGCACTGTTCAAACCACGGAGTTTAGAAATCAAATCCAAATGTACAGCATAGTCACCAGATTGCAGCTTTATATCTTCTTGTAGAACCATCCATTCACATATCTGCAGATAAAACACTACAAACATTTCACCACAATGAACTCCAAATAGAGCTACTTATCAAATAACTCGAATTGCAGAGATTCAAACAAAATCATAACAAACATATCGCATAGAGAGTAGTCAAAACCTTTGAAATTGCAAAGTTTCTAAGACAGAATCAGAGCAGAAATCAAATTCAAATTGAGAAATCACGAACCTCAAGAGCGTGTTTATAGCGCTTGATCTTACGAAGCTCTCTAACGATTCGATTAAGTTCGTATTTACGAACGGAATGGCCTTCTTCTTTCCATTTCCGGATAGTAACAACGGCGCTGCGTTTCGTATACACAAGGCTTAATAGTCTCCCTCCTAATGTGTCTCTTCCTCCAACTACCGCTTCTTTTCGATCAGTCGCTGCTCTTCCTCCTCCTCTTTCTCCGCTGCGAGTCTTCACCACGGCTCCATCCGCCGTGTCCACCGTCGCGGCGGCGGAAAAAAGGCGGCAAATGGAGGCTAGGGTTGGCCGAGCAGAGCGAACCAAAATTTGATTCATGTTTAGTAAAACTACTGAGCTCTGTGCAGTTGATCGAGTCTCTTACTGTGTTTGAGCAGAATTTATGTTGGGCCTAGTCTCGGCCCAATGGTTAATACTAAACCCAATTATATTTTTTAAAAAAATTGACATCAGCCAGAAAAGAGTTTGAAATTTGAAAATATTAAAAATGGTCACAGAACAATCTTTGGGGTTGTTCTCCGTCTCTTTCTAGTTTCTATTATTGCCCCAATTCTTTTTTTAGAGAATTTTGAAATGATTGATATACCAAAAAGGTTGGGTACATGACGAGATTTGCTTTAGATTTGGGGCAATAATAGGATAATTAAAGAATCCTCTTTCTCTATTCGTTGGCAGAGAACAAAGTATGCTGATTTGTAACAATGGACAGTACATCGTGTATTGTCTACTTCTCATTGGCTCAATTATATACTTGCAATCTATTTTGATTTCATTTCGAGATTGCAGTACTACGAATTTGCTCGAGACAGAGGGAAGAATATCAGGAAAGTAGATCGTGTACAAAGACCTATAAACTATATGTTCCGATTAATTTTACGTCCGTACGAGCAACACGTGACAAAGAGCTTGGTCTACAATAATAGTGTAAAAGTTAATTAGTACTCGTAGACGACATTTAGTTTCTTCTGTAAAAAAACTTAAATATGATTGATCTTCATGTGATGGTTGAATAATAGTATTGCATGATCTAATATTTTTTGAATCGTTAAATTTAAAACCCCTACGTTTATAATTTAAAGTTTTTCTATGATAAGGCGCCAAATAGCTAGAGATGTTCTGATGGGTTGGACTCGAATTTAGCTTTAACACAGTTAGTTATATAATTGGCCACTTTATCATTGTTCTTTTAGTTATAGTTTGACTATTGGTCACTTGGACTACTATTAATTTAAATGGAATGGTTTTCTCATGATAAAGTGATCAGTATTGATGATGTTGTAACGCGTAGGATCAATCATCTCAAATTAAGTATAGGCATTGTTCAAGACTATTATTAAATGGATTGATTTAAAATCGGACCTTTTTATACTTCATAAAATTCGATAAAGTTCAACGAATTAGTCAATGTATTTAAGACCATGTATTTTTGGCATATATATTACAAGATTCACAAAATTAGATATGTATTATCTGATAGTGTATATATAATTCATATATGAATCCGCATCTTCACATAAGTTTGTAATAGCCATATGAAATCATAGGTTACTTCTTCTTTTTTGACATCGAATAATCAAAGGTTACTTATAACATACTGTCCTAGACATGAATAATCAAAGGTTACTGACAACTTACTAAAAATAGGTTATCAACAAAAAACATACTAAAAATAGATGAAGAGTAGTCTATGTATTTTTTTAACGGCATGAAGAGTAGTCTATGTTTGTGTAATAAAACTAACGTTTTACTAGCATTTATTAATGTAGAATTAGAAGCCGTAATAATACAATGGGAATAATAAAGAAAACACTCCTCTTCCATATCAAATCATACTTAAAAAAAAATCAAATGAGACATATATATTACTAATTATATATTATTGTATAAAGAGTTGAGTTTCTTATTAAGTGGTCACCCAAAATTGTTGCTGCTTCCAGTTATCCATGGTTTTAGGCTCGCACCCATTTTCATTGCATCTCCTTTTTGGCCTTCTACTAATCTTTTTATTTCCAATTTTATCCTCAAAGTTCTCATTATTCCCCACAATGTCCTCATCTTCATCTTCTTCCTCTGCATCATCGTCTTCTTCTCCTTTCTCTTCATCTTCATCTTCGTCACGAGCCTCGAATTCGGATTGGTTTTCTTCAAACTCTTCTTCTCCGTCTTGGCTAAGCAAAGAATAATTCTCCGATAAACAGAGACGAAGCCTTCCTTCACGACGTTCAGATACAAAGCAACGAGGTGGTGAACAAACCCTAATTGCTTGAACAACAAGACGACCGTCTTCTTTGTACGATCTCACCATACGGCTATTGTTAAATCCGTTGACGGAGTTTAACGGCGGAGGAAAACTGTTTTCACGGGTCATAAAGTTAGTTTCTTTTCGAGGTTTCGTAGTAAGAGGACTCATTGAAATATTGGTTCCTTCGAGCGCAAGTAACGAGATCTCGTCTCCACTATCACTCCCATTCTCGGTCCCGAGGCTCTCTGTGCACATCTCAAGGCTCAGTTTAGAATTACCTACGGAACGCTTCTCAATCGGATGGACGTAAGCTGGTTTCTTTGTGTCGTCTTCTCTGTTTTGGAAAATGCCTTTGGTTTCAGAGAGATATTGCAGGAAACTCCATCCACCCACGTCAGCATTTTGGCCTAGTTGTTTCTTGGGAAGATGTTGGTAAGCTTGGCGAACAATTACAGACATTTTTTTGGTTATGTTAAGAGAGCAAATCAAAGTGAAAACAGAGTTACTGATCAGATTGAGAAGAAGAAGAGAGGGGAAGAGAATGGGGGATGAATTAGATGAAGAGGAGTAGAAGCGATGAGTGTGTATTTATATTGCGAGTCTACTTTCGATTGGGGAATTTTTCTTTTTTATATATTTAATATATCTTTATTCATTTTCCGACTGCATGCCTCAAACTCAAATCAAGGTATCATTTGAAATTACTTTTATGAACATTTAGTTATCTAATGTAAGTATGACTTAATTTCTAGGATCCACCATTCATATGTCTGATTGAAGACCGACCCACGTACATATGTACTCATTAATATATTGGTTATATTTTATGACGAATCCCTTTGATGATTATGTTAAAAAAGAAAAATCGATCTGATGATTCAAAAGAGTAAGTTACTTGGATTATGAATATTATATAGTCTATAGAATTTGTGCATAAGGCATTTGTCAATAAACTTAGACGATCTGATATCTCTTCTAGCTAGTTTATTTAAAATCTTTATTATGATGTGCTCTTAGAAAATTATACTCGAATAATTAAGCAGAATATTTTATTCTTATTTGTATCGGGTTTTATGGTTAACTAGAACTCATAAGGTTTATATATTATATTCTGGAAAAAAAAAAAAAGGTTTATATATTATTGGAATTGGTATATAATAGAATGATAGAAGACTATTATAGGAAAAACATAAGATAGTGGTTTTACTCTCGTGATTTAAATAAAAAAGAAAGCATTTTCTCATTGTCTATAATTAGAATAACTTTCGATTTAAGGAAAATATACAACAACCAACCAATAATGTTCTCAGTAGATGCCAAATTATGCAAAAGTAGTTCATGCAGGGACGCGGTTGAAGTTTAACATTAAACCTTATATAAAAAATTGTCCCTTTTTCTATTGAAAAAGTTACAAATAATTTTTGCTTATATTGTATTTTATAACATGACAAAATAATGTTTTTCAAGATATTCTTACTCACAATGGCAAATATTAATGTAGATTAAGCTTCTGTTAATCAAGATTAAGTTCTTTTATATAGAACGAAAGTTTATGACGTTATTAAAGAAGAATAGTATATATATTGAGAATTGAGATAAAGGTTTAGTATAATTCAATTTATGTATCCAACTCATAAATTGTTGGATACATCTATATCCTCAATTGATATGTGTCCCATAATGAATGGATCTTAACTCTTAAGCATTCTAAATTGGAATATGTAGAGAAGAGAGAACAAGTGTAATTTGCCTTTTGCCACTAATGGTATAGCTAGAATCGATATCGAGCCCCCAAAAATGGTATAGAACCAATATCGAGCAAAAGAAGAACGAGGCTGAAATAGCCGGTTAAAGAAAATGAAAAACCGTCAAACACAATGCGAACTTACAAAACAAAAGTAGTAACTATACAAAATTACTCATATAAAAAAAAACTATACAAAATTACAAAGTTATATATATAAGGATGGATCTTTAAAACAAATGTCTATTCTTTTTTCATTTTTTCATACACTAGCTATTCTATATTTTTTATACTAAATAGTACAAGTTTATTTAGTTATTATGCATTTGAATACATTAATAAGTGGTAACTAGTTGGACCATCAAATCTAAGTTTATTTGTGCCTATAGACTAAAACTCAAGATTACCATAAAACCTGACCACCAGCGAAGTTAAACAAGATTTGTGTTTTTATGGTAATCTTGAGTTTTATTTTGTAAATTCGTATATTTAAGGTTGGTTGTTATGTCAAGATACCATAAGAGTTCAAATGCCACAATTTTCATGGAACCATGCATATATCAGATCGAACACTTTCCACTCTACAAATTGTGCTGCAAGGACAAGAATTGTGAAACATAAATATGGATTGGCGTTTATATTATTCTTCATTAGATATGAATAACAAAGCGATTACGATCGCGCACATCCTCGAATTTTCAGAGTCTTTGTTTCGTCAGAGTTGAGTCATGCAAGAATTAAACAAACTAAACTACATTAGGTAAATATATCGATGCAAGACTTTGAACAATGACGAGTCCAAACAATTTAAAACTCCAAAAAGTTTTTCGGGTTTTGCAACATCAAACTTGTNAGGGTGGAGGGGGAAAAAAAAAAAAAAAAAAAAAAAAAAAAAAAAAAACTTGTGAGAGTGAGTAGTACAATTAGTTAAATCACTAACCAATCCTTTCAAACACGAAAAAAAAAAAGGTGGCTTTAAACGTCTTTTGGTTATCGATTTTCTTTTGTGATTAAAAATGTACTAACATATGCATGATATATGATGAAATATGAAACACATGTATGCTCTCACCATGTTTATCGGTCTCAAAATAAACAAAAGAAAGGGACGGTCCTTGTATAGCGACATCTTCTTGTGTCCTTAAGCCACGTGGCGTAAGCGCATTGGTTGGCCATTATGTAATTATTTATTAATTTAATAATTTATTTTCTAAGGACACAAAAAATGTCCCAACCCATAATTAACTGCCTTTCTAAGGACACCTCTAACTCCAAAAATTAATACTACCTAAGGACAATATTTGTCCCAACCCATAAACATGCTCTTAAAGGTAACTAATATTGTGTGACATCTAATGAATGTGATATGTTCTTTCTTAATTATGTGCACTGGATACCGTATCAACGCCTCCTCGATCCATAGTTATGTCTTATGACATTTGATGCATATATAAGAAATTATAATATTAGCATTGATGTCGACGTTATAACTATTCGGATTTGAGAAAATTATATAATGGCAAAGAAGTTTCTAATTTAAGTGGAGAAAACTTTTGAAAGACTATGTGTTAAACAGACAACGCTATTAGTATTAATTGTTTTAAAAGATAAAGTAAAATATGTTATGGATTAGTAGATATGCTAAGTAAATAGGAAAGCTAAGAAGAATATGTACCATTCTCTCTCTCCAATGAGCTACATAAACCGTTCGAACGTCGCATTCGCATTCGCCAATCTCTACTTTTACAATCTTTTTGTTTCGATTGGTGTTTTATAGATTGCACAAACCAATCAGAGTAGGAAGAACAAACAAATTAAGAAAAGATGATTCTTTTGCATCATCAACATTCCACTGCTGACCTAAAATTATAATGTAAGGGGAAATCTAAAGTTAAGAGCCTTCAACAAATTTGTGTTATTCGGTTAAGTCTTTATTCAACTTTATAATCTTTTAGTAGCAACAAAGTAAGGTGGAATCTCTTTCATGTTTACACAAACATGTCAACTGGGAATATTCTTTTCTCTAACTTTTGACTATACTCATCCCTTTGTTAATGTATAACAACATTAAAAGGTTAGGTTATCAAGGAGACATGTCAGAACGAACAGTGAGTTGTGTGGAACACAATGTGTTGTGTGAAAAAGAACAGTGCATTGAACAACAACAGTAAGCTACATCCACGCATTGAAGTCTTGAGTGGTGACGTGGCTAGTGCAAGGCGAGAAGGTGACGTGTAAGGAGAAGCTTCGCTAAGTCATTGGAGAAAGAAGTTGTTATGAAGATTTGATGAATATTCAGAGCAACAAGATAAAGAAAGGAATAAACTTGAGAAGCAAGATAATTCCAAAATCATGAGATTGCGAGATCTCAACAAGAAGGGTTTTCGCCGCCTTAGACATTCTTTGAGGGTTTTTGAGTGAAAGAGAGTGAAACTTCGAAGCAAGCATTTTTGAGAGCTTAGAAGGTGAGTGTGTGTTGATCTTTCTGCTTATTGTTCTCGAGCGGGTGAGCGTAGGTTAGAAAGACAATAGGTTTACTTTGTTCCTGAATAGACTAGTTGGATAGATTAGGCTTATTCAGAGTATTTCATTTGTTTCAAGAAGATTGTTTCATCTGAATAATAAAGTATACAAGCGTTTGTTTGGCGCGTTCCAAACGGTTAACTGTGTGCGGATTGGTCTCTATACTTTACAGTTTAGATTAATAATCTAATGGTAAGCACTAAGTAGACTTTATTCTGCAAATTCTGGATTAGAGAAATTATTCTTTTAAGAAAAGAAAAGAAAGTCGTATGGACGTATTGTTTATCTTAAGAAAAGGAACCTATCAAACCTATATATTATCAAAGAAATCTATGGTATCAGTTTTTTTTGTCCTTATTTTGCGTTGCTTAGTCACAAGATTAGTACAACGTCTATATATTCTGCTTCTTTGTAGACCAAATATTCAAGTAACAGGAATGTTATGCAGCAAGGCTTGTTGTGTGTTGATTGTGCAAAGTTTTAGTTAATCGATGAATCTGGGGTTTAGCATTGTGCAATAAACTCTCTGACCTTCGTGATCTGTTTGTTTGATTAAACATTCTGTAGCATTTTGGTGTCAATTATATTTTGTGGTTTAATGGTTATGTTGATAATCATCAGGTGGAAGTTGCAAATGTAAGTTGTACTACTAGGCAGTCTTCTCCAAATTCTTGGGTTAGATTCCTCTCTGAAAAGCATGTATTGATGCTTCATGCTGGAGGTGACTCTAAAACAAATACTCTAACTCTTCACATAGCAACACTAGTCTCAGTAACCAGCATGAGAGCCCCTTTCTCTAGGGTCAAAAGCATATTAAGTTTGTTTGATTCACATAATCCGTGAGCGTGACCAAACTATTACAACAAACAGTGGGATGTTTACAATTTTATGTCTTAACGAAAACACAAACTCTAAATCTTATGGAGAAAGTTGGGTTTTCACGAAACACACAAACTATAAAAAATGTCTTTCTCAATGTTGTTCTCCATCTTCCTTTGCATTTTCAAAGCTTTCGTTGAGGGCTTTCGAGACATCGCAAGATCTTGTTTTATCCTCTTCTTCTTCATCATCATCATCAAATTGAGGAACAGGGGTTGAGAAATCTAAGCATAAACCTTGAACGACTTGTTCATACGAAGGAGATAGATCTTGAGATGTAATCTGATGGTACTCAACCATCTGGTGAAGACATTGATTTTCTCTAACTAAATTTGCGTTTTCATTCGCTAATCTAGCTTTCTCCGCAAGCAACACCTCCAATTGTAGCCTCACCTGTTTCATAGAGTCAAAATCAGAAGACAAAGAACAGAGCAGAAACAGAACATTTATTGGATATTGTACAAACCAAATCATCTTCTTCAGGTCTAACACCTTTCACAAACCCATCTCTGAGTCTCTTGTTCTCTTCTTCAAGCAATCCACAACGTTCTTGGATGAAACTCAGGTCTGATTTTATGGATTTAAGCTCTCTTGCAAGCGAATTCGCTTTCGTTGCCATGGATATCGCAATCTGCAAGAAATAAAGATTGAAAATTTAACATTGAAGAAGAAGAAAAAACAAAGAGAGTAACTAAAGACTGAGACTTTACGTTCTTAGCCCTCTTCATGATTTTCCTCTCTTTTGGTCTCTTCTCTTCTTCACTAGACGAATCTTCTTTTTGCTCAACATCAGATTCATGTTTCCTCTTCGTCCCTTTACTCTCTTCTTCTTCTTCTTCTTCTTTTTGTTGTCGTTGTATTTGATCAGCTTTAAGATTCGAGTGGAGTATCTCAGATAATGTAGGTGGTTTAGCTAATTCTCTAACTCCCTGATTATTACAGAAGACACTAAGTATATCATCAATCATGAAGGATGAACAAATCCTAATATTCAAATCAGATGAAATGGATTTTTAACTAACCTGAAGGGCATTGTCGAGATTACTAGAAAGCTGAGACAGAGTATGAGAAACCGAATCAAACCCTTTAAGCAAAAGCATCGAATCATTCTTAAGTCTCTTTGATCTCTCTGATTCTATAGCAATCGTATTGGCAATGGGTTTGCGATCTTCTCTGCTTTTCTCTTCGAGAAGAACATCAATCCTGTTACGAAGATTGCTCCATAAACGCTTGTCTGAAGATGGACTAAGCGATGGAGAAGAATCAAAAGAAGTTGCAGAAACCATGATCAAGCTTGTTCCTTCCTGTTAAAAAACAAAAATTGGTTTCATGAAATTTTCAACTTTCTTGATCGTAGTAGGAAATAAGAAGAAGAACTTACTTTGTTAGTAAGATTAGGTGATGGAGTTTCTATGGAAGCAGCCATTGATGAAGGCGAGAGAGAGGGAGAGGGAGAGAGATGTAACGGCTAGTTTAATAAAGATGAGAGAGATTGTGAAAGAAGAGAATTTTAAATAAGATCTGGAAAAATTGGCCCAACGTTCTGATTTTTCTAACTCCTTTAGAAAGTTGGTTTATTTATTTTTTGATCAATTAATAATAGACAGAGATAAAAGTGGGAGACTTCGTCGGCGACTTTTGTCACTGGACCCAAAAAGTAAGTTTGTAAATCTCTACATAGATTAGTGGGTCCCACTTTCATATCCAACGGTCGTTTCTCATCTTCATATACAATAGCTTTTGAAAAATACAAAAATTATTATCATATTTTACACAAAACAAATATTCATTCATACATTTGGGCCAAAGAGCACACTGGTTAGCAGCAACTGACTGATGTTGTCGTGGATTTAACATGTCCTCCCTACGACCCAACGAAATACACAAATATATGCATACATCAAGACATACGTTGACTCACTGATATGGGCCTATGTTACCTAATGTAATTTAGGCCCATTTAATATTACACTTAACGGTCGTCTTCTCGGGTCAAAACCACCCTAAAACCCAAATCAGAGGAATTTTCCAAGAAGCCAATTGATCGGTGTGGAAGATGGAGTTTTGTCCAACATGTGGGAACTTGCTGCGTTACGAGGGAAGTGGAAATTCGAGATTCTTCTGTTCCACATGTCCATACGTCGCCTACATCGAAAGACAGGTTCTTTTTTTTTTTTTGAGAAATCTTTATAGCTGCTTGGAATTTTGATAGGTGGAGATAAAGAAGAAGCAACTTCTGGTTAAGAAATCCATAGAACCTGTTGTGACAAAAGAGGATATACCCACAGCAGCTGAAACTGAAGGTCTTTTGAGTCTCTTTGTCTTCTTATTCTAATTCTAGTCTTATTAGAATAAATATTTTGGGTTCTTGAAATGTGGTTGTGAGTCTCAGTGATGTCATAAACAACCCCAAATCAAGACTTGCGATTGTGAATTGGCACTTCCTAGTACTCTTTCAGAGTTGATTTCACTGGGAAAGAGTAGACCTTTGTTTTTCTATTTCTTTCTCATTTTGGATTCTTTGGTTTTGATCAGCTCCATGCCCAAGGTGCGGCCACGACAAGGCATACTTCAAATCAATGCAGATTCGTTCAGCGGATGAGCCAGAATCTAGATTTTATAGATGCTTGAAGTGCGACTTCACTTGGCGTGAGGAATGATTGATGATCACCTCCTCTCTGCCTGCTAATTTTTGAAACTTTTTACTTTTTGAGTTTGTTTTACCATTGCAGATATTGCAAAACCTCTATACACTCTGCTTCTTTGTGTCTTTGTTTCGAAGGTAGACCAAATATTCAAGTAACAGGAACGTTATGCAGCAAGGCTTGTTGTGTGTCGATTGTGCAAGGTTTTAGTTAATCGATGAATCGGGGGTTGAGCATTGTGCAATAAACTCTCTGACCTTGGTTCCTCGGTCTTGAAAGAAAGCATGTGATTTAATCAGTAGCAACTAGCAAGACTCAACGGAATTAGCTTATATAAGGATTCCGATTCCAATTTCTAAATTGTGCTCACAATTTAGTTGGGCTTCAAAGTTCTGTGGGATATATGTTTTCACGAGCAATTGAAAGCACACGCGCTTGAGAAGTCGGGTCTCGTCGCCGTTGGTTCAAATATCTACAACATTGGCGGACCCACCGAGGAAGCACGCTCGTCTAGCGTCTCTGTCCTTGACTGCAACTCTCACACGTGGCACGAGGCTCCAAGCATGCGAGTAGAGCGCAAATATCCAGCGGCCAATGTTGTTGATGGAAAGATATATGTAGCAGGAGGCTGCAAAGACTGCACCAACCCCTCCAACTGGATGGAAGTTTTCGATCCAAAAACCCAAACTTGGGAGACTGTCCCGAGCCCTGGAGCGGAGCCAGCTGGTATGACTTGTCATGTACATCAAAGTGCAGTGATTGATGGAGAGGTCTACATGTTTGGAAGCTCTGACGGTTTGGTTTTCGAACCCAAGGAAGGTAGATGGGAAAGGGTGGGATGGCAGATGCAATCCGGTTGGGTTTGGTATTCTTATTGCGTGGTTGACAATGTGCTTTACTATTATTATAAAGGAGACTTCAAATGGTATGACACTCAGGCAAGACTCTGGAGAAATTTGAAAGGTGTCAAAGGACTGCCTCGGTTTGCCAGATGTGGCGGAAAAATGGCGGATTATGGTGGAAAGATGGCGGTTTTCTGGGACAAGATTGTCACTTCTGCTGCTGGAGATAAGAACAAGATGGTTTGGTGCGCGGTGATTGCGCTTGAAAGGCGCAACAGTGAAGAGATTTGGGGGAAGGTTGAGTGGCATGACGCAGTGCTCACAGTTCCCTTGTCATCTGAGTTGGTGTATGCTCTTTCCCCGACCGTTTGATGTTTGATAATAGTATGAGAAAGGCTTGAATCTGGTGAATCTTTAATGGTTTCTTGGTATTGTATCATTTTCTTGGATCATTGTGTCACAGCACCACACGTCGGAAAGATTCACATGATCGTGAACAAAATCTGGAGATTAGGCAATAAGAAATCATTGCTCATATTTTGATAAAAATAAAAATAAAAATTATAATCATATATTACACAAAACAAATTATTCATACATTTGGGCGCACAATGGTTAGCAACTGACTGATGTTGTCGTGGATTTAGTCAGGTTTCTCTACATCTAGGACTAGGACTTCACATGTCCGCCACGACCCAACGAAATACACAAATATGCATACATCAAGACATATGTTGCATATATTAACTAACACATTCATGGTTTATAATTTTGAGCATTGCTCTCACTAACTTTATCACAATGGAGGTCTCTCTAATGAGATATACCCGAATTTGCCTTTGCGAAAATCCGTCAGTATTCGAAATGCTGCTTGATGACTATCTCCACCAAACAAGTTAAGACCAAGCGTCTTCACAAATCTGCAACAGAGAAAGAGAGTGGAGAATCAATTAGAATCCCTCAACAATGGTTGCAAAAAGAAATGAGATATCTGTGAAGAAATTTCATTACTTTTTACCGCAGCCGCCTTCTAGCTGGATCTTGTAACGGTTGTAAAGAGCCTTTGCGCCTTTTTATTTAAAGACGAAGAGAATGTTAAGTTTCATTTTTGGCGCGGGAAAATGAGAAAAGAGTAAATTGAAAACATGGTAATGTTCAGAAACTGACCTACTTCTGGAATCCGTGCTAACATCTGCACAAGGATTCCAGCAACATCAGTGAAGTCATAAGCTTTCTCTCCAATGTCATCGCAAATTGCAAGCTTTATAGCAGCTGCTTGATCATCGATACGCATAGGAAGCATTCCAGGTGAATCTAACAGATCAAGATCTTTCCCAAGCTTGACCCATCTGTTTATAGTAATATAAGAAAACGGACCAGTGACAAGGATTAAGTTTGGAAAACTGAGTTTTAATTGGACATAAGAAAAAACAATCTTTTTAAAGGCATTCTTACTTCATTTCTCTAGTTACACCTGGTCTTGGAGCTGCTGCGCAAATTTTGCGCTTCAACAGACGATTGATCAAAGATGATTTTCCAACATTAGGGTATCCAATTATTCCAGCTCTAACCTGCATAATTTGAAATCAACTTTAAATCGAAATCATAAATGTTGCAACAGAGAATAATGGATCATAATCTACTTTACTCACAGATCTAGGGAGAAGTCCTTTTTCTCGCCGTTTCCCATTTACATCACCTGCTAAACTTTTTGCTAACCGACCTAGCTTCATAGCTCCCTGTAACCATCACTCAGAGATTATTTAACCAACAGTGCCAAGAAAAACAAAATCAATCCAAAAGCAAAGATTAAACTTATAGAAACCATACCATCCCAAGTTTGCCATTTGTGAAGATGACCTTTATTCCTTGCTTTGCAAAGTATCTAGCCCAATCATTTCGATCATCGTTCGAGATCATATCTTCTCTATTTAATACCAATATCCGTTTCCTATTCCCAAGCCACGCGTCCATCTACAAAATATCACATACATAACCCAAAAAGTAGGCACAAACATTATTGAACCACAAAAAAGTTCTGCCATAGGCTTAACTTGCTCCCATTGAACAAAAGTCGGAGAGATTGAATGTACCCTCGAAGCCAAAATAAAAAAACTGTTCCAATGAAAACTTCTTTTGTACCAAGAGACACAAAATTTTCTAATGTCCCCTCCTAGAAACTCAAATATGCATTTCACCTCTAATGAAAAGTTAACCTCAACAATGCTTACCCAATAAACCAATTCCAGTTTAAATATTCTACCTTTCCCACCACAAGGAGCAATATAATTAGCACAACAATCATAGTCTAAAAACCGGATCGAAGACCTTTGGATGCAAACTTCTAACCTTTGGATGAGTCGTGGATAAAGGAATCCTAGCATCTCGCACTTCAATGACAACATCCATCAGCTTAAGCTGTTCCCTAAGTTCTTTTTCAGTTTTCATTATGTGTCCTGGATACCACTGCAAAATCAAGAGCCACACACACTGTGAACTATCATCCAAACTCATATTCAAATTAAACACTTTTCAACATAATCTCGTACCTGAACAGGACGTAAGGCTCTAGTCCAGAGACGAATATCAGATTCTAGATCCATCCAATCAATTTCATCTTCATTTGCCTCTAATTTGAACCCAACTGAATCATCCTTTCGTGTAACATCCAAATTCAAATCTTTTCCTCCAACAATCTGCAAAACAAGTTCCCGGTTTTCTCAATTTCATTTCAGATAACAAAGAAGAGCACGAATATACAGTTAGATGGAAAAAAATGTGTTGCCTGAATTGGTGGACGAGAAGAATTTGCAGTGGGAAGAGAAGCGGAGACGGCGTATGTACAATTACGGAAGGTACGACGGTGAACGAAGTGGCTTAGGTTCGCCGGAGAAGGAGACGGCGATGGCGCTAACTGTGCAAACATCATCGCTGATACTCAAAAAAATAATTAAAATTACAAAATTAAAACTTCTAAAACCCCTTATCCCCTTTAGCTTTCGACCAATAGGATGACATCTCATGGGCCTTTTTAGACTCTTAGGCCCAATTATTTAAAAGGCTTGATCAGTTTGATCTTCAATTATATATATATGTCGAGTCCAAAAGATAAAATAAAACATAGATATTTTACAAGAAACTCGACTATGGAAATTTAATTATCCGCAAAATAAATTTAACTACATGTCAATTTGAAAATTGTGAACTTAGAATGAAAAAAAGAGGGAAAATCACATTTTTAACCTTCAAAGTATCATTGGGTAGCACCTTAAACCTCGAGAGAATTTCACTAACACTATAAACCACCAATTTTACTGATACTTTAAACCTTCAAAGTACCTTTTATATTTGCATCCCCACAAAAGTTGACGGATCCGTCAGTGCTAAATAGTTAAATTATGTTAGTTTGATTGAAATAAATTTTAATTAATCTAAAATATTTTTTTTTTTTTTTTATTACGATTAATAAATAATTAAAAAAAAAATCTTCTTTGTCTACTACCCGTCTAACCATTAGTGATTTGATGGTGAGCGGATCGAAAAATATGAAATTTTCTTTTCTAAAATCTTTTTCTCTTCTTTTTTTTTTTATAGAAAAAAATTAAATAAAACCAACATAATTTAACTATTTTGCCTCCACAAATATTACAATTATGTCATTTTTTATGGTTGTGCGAATAAGAAAGTTAGTTTTAAGGTTTAAAGTGTTAGTAAAATCATTTTAAAGATTTATAGTGTTAATGAAATTCTCTCGAGGTTTAAAGTGCTACCTAGTGACACTTAAAAAAGTTTAAAATGTGATTTTCCCGAGAAAGAAATGAAACAAATTTCAAAATGCGGACGAATGCTTCCAGAAAAACAAATTAACAAGTGTTCGAAAAGAGTAGAATCTATGCTCAAATCAAAGGTTTTTTTTTTTTTGATAAATCAAATCAAAGGTATTGACATATGTAGATGTTTTGGACCCCTAGCCAGGGACTAATCATACTGATGATGAGGTTTGTATAAGAGTAGCTCATCTGGATTAGTTTGTATTCTTTTTAAACGCTATATTTTAGACGTACTAGACAATATCTATAGCGTATATATATATGATCGTTTATGCAGAAACTATATATACAGTGAATATATTTTCTTTTATAAAAATACATACAGGTTTATATCAAAACATTTACTATACATGAATAGTAATTACGATAAACATATATAAAAATGTTGAATATGTGGTATTCTATATATGTCGTATAGATGCCGTATATACGGTTATATAATTTTCCCCGTATAAAACATTGTATAAACAAAATATAGTATGGTTTCTCAGCGTATAGCATATATACAATCGCATATGTCGTATTTTAGAACAATGTAATTAGTATATTGTGTTCCAAGTTGATTTGATATGCTACGTTAGCGTGGTATATGAATCTAAATTCGGACTCCGCCGATACGGTTGAAGATTCTTTTATGTCATTTGGCTCGGAGAATGCATAATGATGATTACTCGGATGGCGGCAAAGGTGTTATTCCGTTTGGCATATATCTGCATTAAATGCGATATATTGGTATATTCGAATCCGTATATAATTGTTGTGTGTGTTCCAGTAAAGCGATCAATTGTTGTTTTGAACATTGAATCGACACCAGTATGAGATTTATCTATTTTTACTTTTATAAGCTTGTTTATCTATTTATTGTACATTTGTTAGTGTCTCTACACTCTACACTATATGTAAGATTTTCATAATACAAGAAATTGTTATAAATTAATAATATATAAACTATAATATTTTATTAATTTATTATGATATTAATTTTTTTTGACAAACTAAGCATTCATTAAAAAAATAGATGTTTAATCTCCATTAAAAGAGGATAAAACAAAGCGACAAGGCGCCGAAACAACAAATACAACGACCAATAAAGTGATCTAGTAAGAGAGTGAGCTAAAAACGACAACAAAGCTCGAATAGAGATTTAGGGATAAAGGTGAACTAATTTCCATTAAAGGAGGATACAACAAAGCGACAAGGCGCCGAAACAACAAATACAACGACCAACAAAGTGATCTAATAAGAGGTAAGCTAAAAACGACAACAAAGCTTGAATAGAGACTTAGGAATAAAGTTGAACTAATTTATCTATAAATTAATTTAGAACAAAATTAAAAAAAAATTATCATTTAACATTTTATCTTAAAATTATACAAAATTATGAGTTAAGACAACTAATTTAAATAAAGTCAATGTTTTATAAATTTGTAGTTTTATATGGATATTAAATATTTTAAAAATTAATCTTCTAACGATAAATAACAAAAATTATAGATAAATTCATTGAGGCAAACGATATCACCAACTTTTTTATGATAATGATTTCAGCTTCGGATTTCAAATATATTTTTAAAAAATTATGCATATTCAAAAACTAAAAACTTTAGAAATTTTGTTTACTTGGATGACGAAATTATAGAGGATTCAACAGTAAAATAGTTTGAAAACAAAACACAACTATTGTTTAAAAATAAATAGTTCGTTAATAACAATACTAATATAAATTATTAAATTAATATTTTGATCAAAATTAATATGTACAATGACATATGTATATTGTTAATTAATACTATAATAATTAAATAATTTAGTTATTCAATTTAATTTAATTTTATTTAGTCATTTAATGATTAGTAAGACAATTATCTGATTAAATATAGCTGTTTTCATATTTAATGATAGTAACGGCAAATTATAACAAATGTACAAAATGAAAACTTTACGTGTCATGTAACCAAAAAAAGATTCTAATTATAAAATTCAAATTTCAAATAGTAGAAAATGCAATAACTACACAGTCTACACGTGTAGTATCTAGCTCTTATTATTTCAACTTTATCACCTTCTTATAAATTAATTTGTTTCTTTAAGTTATACCATGAAAAATGGCAAGGATAGAGAGAAACTAGAGTCTTAATGTGTAAAAAGGAAGAAATCCTGAAACTGTGTTGGAATATATATGGAATTCTGTGTTGGAATATATATGGAATTAGGAATCATCTTCTTCTTCTTCTTCTTCTTATTTTTCTTTTGACACCGAGACAAATACCAATTATAACAAATTTATTGCAATATTAATGGATGACTTGTTACACGACAAATATATCAATTAATACTATTTACCTTTTCCGGCAAACCGTAACTTATCTGTTGCTTAAAATTACTACTCCCTCTGTTTTTTTTTATTTAATTTTCTAATTTTTCAGATATAATAAACAACTCTATTAAAATACATTATTTTTTGTGATTTTTAATTTTCAACAACTCTAAACCAATAATGTTTAGTTATTTTCTTTGAATTCAATAATTTATTTTTAACAATTGTACATAAAAAAAAAGAGAAAATTCATCTTTTTCAAACCAAATATTTTCTACAAAAATAAATAAAAAATAACAGAGGGAGTACTATTTATCAAAATAGTTTGTGATATGATATGATATGATGAGAAGCCCTCGTAAGTATGTGTGTGTGTACTTTCGAAGATATCGAACCTTATGCCATTCGGGGAAAAAAAAACAACTTGTAAGATCGATATATACAAGAGAATGCGACTAAAAAAAAAAAAAAAAGAAGATAAAAAGACAACTTTGCCCTTCATTTCCATAGCTATGGACGATGATCCCACACAAACACATCCCATGCGTCCAATCTCTCTCTTCCTTTTATCTCCTCTGTCTCAAAGTGTAAAAATCAAACACAATCTGTGATGGGAAGTCGGTTCTGTCCTTATATATTCCCTTCAAGACATCCCTCTCTCACCAACACTCATCTTTCTCTCTCTAGTTTCTCATTTTCTCATCACCACTTTAAGTTTCTCTTCTTCACTAAGTCTTTCACAGAAACAGAGGAAGAAGAGTAGAAAAATTAAGCTTTTAAGCCATGTCTTTTCAATATCATGCTCTTAACTCTATTCAAAGTACCACCTTTCTCAGTACTAAAACATCAACAATATCTTCTTCTAAATCTTCTCTCTCTTCTGGTATCCTTAAGATCTCAGGTGAGTGGTCTCCCTCTCTTGTCAGACGCATACGATCACACACAAAAAACAGAGTTTTTCTTTTATATATTATCATCCAAGTCTCAAACTTTTTTTGTCTAATTTTAGTAACCGAAATTCTCTTGTGGGTTTAATCATGATCCGTTCTTTGACTTAGTTTTCGATGAAATTTTTGTTTTTTAAAAATTTTGTTTTCGGGTTTTTTGATTTTCCCTAGAGAGTAGAGAAGAAAACAAAAATAGAGTGATGACTCTGTTTTCATGTTCTCTCATTACCCACGCGTGAGTTATGTCTCATCATCATCAATAACTCTCTCTTTTCGATTTTATTTTTCTCTTTCTTCAAAGCATTATAGAATCTTTAACTACTCTCCGAAATTCTCTCTGTTTTTTTTTTTCTTTGTTTCCCAAAAATTCGATTTGTTTTTTTTCGAAATTTGGGGTTCTTTGACTCAACTACGAAATGGGTTTTCTCTGTTTTCACCCAAATAAAAAGAAAAAAAAACGCATACACACACATTTGCAATATATATATATATATATATATATATATATACAGATTGTATTCTGTTGATTTTTTAACAAAACAAACATCATCAGTTTTAGTTTGGGTTTTCAAAAGAATGTATGTTTTCCTATTTTCGATGAAAAAAATGATAGTACTTGAAAGTAATTAGTACGTGGAAACATATTCTAACCTATAATTATGTGATATAAGAAGTTCTTCAGTTTGATTTAATTTATTATTACAGAACGTACGCTTAGAGAATCTAGTACTCATGAGCGAATGGATTGACCTCGTATCTTATTATAATTGCCAACACAAAAATATCCCCTTTCGAAGCCTAATAAACTAATGTTTTTACGACCAAAATATATAAACTAGTGATTCTTTTTAAGTTATTTTCTCATAACATAGCTAGTAAGCAAACTATTTTATTAATACTTTCTTATCCCTTTAATTTCCTTCTTTGAATATATAGGATCTCCTCTCAATGTCACTACAGACAAACCCAGAAGCGGTTCCATACATTGTTCAAAGCTTCGAACTCAAGGTCCAATTTCTAATGTTTTTTTCCGTTAAAGATCTAATTTTATAGTTTTCAAGTCAAAACTAATTAACCTCTTTTTATATAGAGCTTAAAACTATATGATTTTTCTTTTTTTGGTATAGAATACATTAATTCTCAGGAGGTTCAACATGATCTGCCTCTAATACAGTGGCAACCGCTTCAAGGAGAAGTTGCTCCTCAGGTGATTTTTTAAATAATTTTCTCCTTTTTAAAGCATTTTTTTTTATATAATCTTCTTGTCAATAATAATTACAAAAAACCCACATTAATCCTTTAATTCTCCTAATTTTTTCCCTATTCATTTTACCTTGATTTATACAAGTTTCCCCGTATTCACTACTTTATATTCCATAAAAAAATAGTTCTTATGTTTACACCGAAAGATACCAAAACTATGTACAGTAGACGCATTTTCTTGATTATATGCGCTGATTATTATTTTTTTGCATTTGAATTATAGATTGTTATTGGAAGTAATAATAATGCAATCGAAGAAGCAGTGAAGAGTGTGAAATCGATTTTGAGAAACCTAAGTGACGGGGAAATTACGATATCGGCTTACGATACAGCTTGGGTTGCATTAATCGACGCTGGAGATGAAACTCCGGCGTTTCCCTCCGCCGTGAAATGGATCGCCGAGAACCAACTCTCCGATGGATCTTGGGGTGATGCCTATATCTTTTCTTATCATGATCGTCTCATCAATACACTTGCATGCGTCGTTGCTCTAAGATCATGGAAACTCTTTCCTCATCAATGCCACAAAGGTTATTTATTTATTTATTTAATTTATTATTTCGAAATACAAGAAAACAAAAAAATATCTTAACTTTTTGCAGAAAATCCAAACTTTTTTTTAGTGGCCTAAAAAGAAAGTATACGTTTTATAAGTTACAACACCAATCGCTTCTTTTGAAAAGTTTCAATTTTTTTTCTTTCTGTCATCATCGAAAATGTTAGATTTTTGAGTTAGTATTTATTCACACAACCAAATCATATATTTGACATTTTTTTCTATGAAATATGCATGACTTTGAAGTATACATTATCAATGGCTAGTTCAGGAATCATGTTTTTCCGGGAAAATATCGGAAAGCTTCAAGAAGAAAACGACGAGCATATGCCAATCGGATTCGAAGTAGCATTCCCATCGTTACTTGAGATAGCTCGAGAAATAAACATTGATGTACCATACGATTCTCCGGTCTTAAAAGATATATACGCCAAGAAAGAGCTAAAGCTAACAAGGTTTGTGTGTTGGGCCAAAAATATATATATTTTTTTTTGGTCCTGTTGGGCCAAAAATATACATTTGAACATTCTCTTTTTTATATGAATATATTTGAGAAAGTATATATATGGGTCCAATGTACTTCACTCAAAGCCAAAAAAGGAGTTATACGATAATATATCATGCATACGTAGTATATATGGACTAAGATATGAATTAGTATATATGGACTAAGATATGAATTGATTTTGGGCGTACGTGTGAGATCTTCTTATAGGATACCAAAAGAGATAATGCACAAGATACCAACAACATTGTTGCATAGTTTGGAGGGTATGCGTGATTTGAATTGGGAAAAGCTCTTGAAACTTCAATCTCAAGATGGATCTTTCCTCTTCTCTCCTTCGTCTACCGCTTTCGCATTCATGCAGACTCGAGATAGTAACTGCCTCGGGTATCTCAGAAATGCCGTCAAACGTTTCAATGGAGGAGGTTAGCTAGTAACCGCGCGCTTGTCCTATTGTTATCTATAAAGTCATCTATTTTCTAGTATGTTGTATATGGTAACGCACAACATCTACTTTTTGTTCACTACTTATTTTATTTGTTTGAATTTTCTCATTTATTTTAATTTTTCAGTTCCCAATGTCTTTCCCGTGGATCTTTTCGAGCACATATGGATCGTGGATCGGCTACAACGGTTAGGGATATCGAGATACTTTGAAGAAGAGATCAAAGAGTGTCTTGACTATGTTCACAGGTTAAAAAAATGTTATATATATATATATATATATATTCATTTGTATACCAAACTAGCTAGTGTTATAACTCTAATGATGATGATGGTAAAATATCAGATATTGGACAGACAAAGGCATATGTTGGGCTAGATGTTCCCATGTCCAAGACATCGACGATACAGCCATGGCATTTAGGCTCTTAAGACTTCAGGGATACCAAGTTTCCGCGGGTAAAATTACACACATTTTTTTGGTAATTTATTTTAACATTTAACCATAACAAAATTTCTTTCATGATGTGAAGTTTTTAACATGATTTGAATTTTAGATGTATTCAAGAACTTTGAGAAAGAAGGAGAATTTTTCTGCTTCGTTGGGCAATCAAACCAAGCGGTGACCGGTATGTTTAATCTATACCGGGCATCGCAATTGGCCTTTCCAAGAGAAGAGATAATGAAAAACGCCAAAGAGTTCTCTTACAATTATCTGCAAGATAAACGAGAGAGAGACGAGTTGCTTGATAAGTGGATTATCATGAAAGACTTGCCTGGCGAGGTACGTCACATGTAATATAAGACCAAAAACACACGTTATATTACAAATGCTTCCAAAAAACTTTGCATTTACACATAAGCACTGCATGCCGTTTTGGGGTCGTCTGATGGAGGAGGAAAACGACAAAACGTGTTTGGCTTTTTTTTTGCTTATTTGATTTTCTTATCTTGACATAATTTTTTGCATGTTAGATTGGGTTTGCGTTAGAGATTCCATGGTACGCAAGCTTGCCTCGAGTAGAGACGAGATTCTATATTGATCAATATGGTGGAGAAAACGACGTTTGGATTGGCAAGACCCTTTACAGGTACTTCTTATATTTAGATTTTGATTTTTTATTTATTATACTCCATATATAGACCATATGAATCCAAAACAAATGCATTGCATGCACTGTTTCACTAAATGTTAAAATGCATGCATGAGCTGAGCTGACCATGTATATTTGGGAGATAAGGGTATTTTGGTCAATTTTTTATTTATAATACCTAGGTGAGTTTAATCTGGATGAGCCAAATCAATTGCAAATATTTGCAACTCTTTCTTTTTCTTTTGCAAGTGCAAGTATTTAATTTTATGAGATAAATTAATTAATCAATAATGATGGTGGACAATGTAGGATGCCATACGTGAACAATAATGAATATCTGGAACTAGCAAAACAAGATTACAACAATTGCCAAGCTCTGCATCAGCTCGAATGGGACACATTCCAAAAGTAATAACATCTTCACTCTTCATTTTTTCCAATAATTATGCCTTTAAATGCGAGAAAATATAAACCTTTTTCGATCGTAAAATCAAAAGTAAGAATTTAGAGAGACGATGAAGAAGTATGAGACCGTATTTCTGATTAATTAAATTGGTAATAATATCTGTTTGTTTTATATACATAAGCTGATTTTAAACCAAGAAACCAGTATTTAACCTCGTAGGCTCGTAGCCAGCCACTTTCGCTTAACAAACTGTTAATGCATTTTATAACAACCACAGCTTAGTTGTTTGATATAATTAATGACGTTTTTTTCTTTTCTTATTTTGTATTTTAAAAATAAAAAATAATTTTCTAAGTATTCCGTCAATAAATTGAAAAAAAAATGTTATTTGGCTTTAAACTGCAATAATTTTTAATAAAGAAGTCAATTTAATTAGTGGCTGAAAAAACGAAAACGTTGATTCAATTTAAACCTTATATTTCTATTGCTTTTCTCCTTATTTTATAACATAATCAATAAAAATTTGATGTATGCAGGTGGTATGAAGAAAATAGGTTAAATGATTTTGGTTTGCGCAGAAGTGAGCTTCTTGAGCGTTACTACTTAGCGGCTGCAACTATCTTTGAATCAGAAAGGTCACATGAAAGAATGGTTTGGGCTAAGTCAAGTGTACTGGTTAAAGCCATTTTTTCTTGTTTTGGGGGATCCTCCGACTCCAGAAGAAGCTTCTCCGATCAGTTTCATAGATATATTGCCAATGCTCGACGAAGTGATCATCACTTCAATGACAGGTAAAATTACTCTTATGAAACATATGTGTTATACTTTCGTTTGCTTATTAGTTTTACTAATGTCAAGCCAAGATCCTGCATACATTCATACATACACATATATATATATATATGTACAATGTGAATTAATTAAATTACACAAGCATAAACCACTAAGCTATTCACGTCACTTGAAAATATTTGACTTAACCGATAATTTTTTAGCAATTTTCAAATTTAATTAAGTAACTTGACTAGGTGCACAAAAACAAAAAAAAGATTAAGTAACTTGACTTAACCACTTTCTGGATTTAGGCATTCAAAATTGTCGGCATAATTAATATTTTTTGTCCGTCAATTAAAAGGTTTTAGCTTAATTTTTTTTAAAGCTTCCACTATTTAAATCACAAAAATCTAGTTTTTATTTCCCATCTAGTGGTTTTGGTTAAAAGACCAAGCAATGAAATAGAAAATTCGTCAATTAATTAAAAAAGAAAGAAAGATAAGTTCCATTTGACCTAGTTTAGAAGAAAAAAGCTGTCAGTTTCATCGCACTGCTGATGTGCAGACTATTTTTTCAATATATATGGCGTTTTCTGCCAAACAGATATAACTCCATTAGAAAATCATTTTTTTTATTGGTTAAGATTAGAGTTCTCATTCTCATTCGATAAGGATAAAAATTGGTGACGTGTATATATAACAACAAAACAAAAAACATCTGGAGGCCGAAAACTGTAAGAAATGAAAGTTCCAATACAAGAAACAAACAAAGTAAAATTTGTTATTTATATGTGTGTGATATATAATGCTTCTGAAAATATAAATTTGAAGGGAAGTAAAATTAAAGAAGTAAGAAAGCTCTGGTAGCTAGAATCAGCAAATTGACTAATTTGTCTATATTATAAAATTGCATGATGGATATGAAAAATCAGGAGCATGAGATTGGACCGACAACGATCGGTTCAGGCGAGTCGGCTGGTCGGAATCTTAATCGGAACTTTGAATCAAATGTCTTTTGACCTTTTCATGTCTCATGGCCGTGACGTTAACAATCTCCTCTATCAATCGGTACGTCTCTCTTATTTTCCTCTCATGTGTTTTAGGTTAGTCTATCTAATGTTTTTTCTTTCTTATGAAATTTTAAGATATTATTGATATATATATATATATACACTTATAATAGAATAGGTCACAAATAAACGCCGAAAAAAGTAGAATAAGTCACAAAATAATACCATGCCTTATTCACATATTTTATTTTAAGAAAATCAAATTTGAATAGTATGTTATGTTTTTATTAAAAAATATTTATTATCAAGAATTAACAATAACCTCACTTGTTGAATACTGAAAATTTGGAACAAACTTTATTTCTCGTTTGTAAAATTGATTTGGGTCCCGGATAATACTTTGCTTAGTGTGTGGTTGAAAAACATTGTAGAGATCGAAATTTCATGATTTTTAAATACATTAAACAAATAGAGGAGTCGCAAGCAAGGCGCTAGGGTTTATCATTCTCATTAAAATAAAATAAAAAATCTATATGCATTTGAGTGTATGATTTATTAATTAATTTTTATTTACATAGTGGGGAGATTGGCTGGAGAATTGGAAATTATATGGAGATAAAGGAGAAGAAGGAGAGCTCATGGTGAAGATGATAATTCTAATGAAGAGCAATGACCTAACTAACTTCTTCTCTCATCCTCACTTCGTTCGTCTCTCAGAAATCATCAATCGAATCTCTCTTCCTCGCCAATACTTAAAGGTTAGTTTTAAATTTACTTTAGTTAAAAAACCTTTAATCAGGACCGGCCGGTACAACGTTAACAAAATTTCACTGTCAATTTTTTTTTATCAAAAAAATATCATACTGTCAATGATTATGAAAATGTACTCATTTATATGCTTTTATTTTTTTAATTGGTAAAAAAACTTATTTCCCAAAATTCGGTCCTATAAACCCGATGTCCAAACCTAAACCATAACTTTTTTTTTTGCTTGTGCCTAAGACCGGGCCAATAAATAATCAATTGAAAACGATTGATCCATTCGATGTTATCGGTTAGAGTCTAATCAATTATTAATGGTCTTAATGAAGGCAAGGAGAAACGATGAGAAGGAGAAGACAATAAGGAGTATGGAGAAGGAGATGGAGCAGATGGTTGAGTTAGCATTGTCGGAGAGTGCCACATTCCGTGACGTAAGCATCACCTTTCTTGATGTAGCAAAAGCCTTTTACTACTCTGTTTCATGTGGCGATCATCTCCAAACTCACATCTCCAAAGTCTTGTTTCAAAAAGTCTTGTAACCTCATTATATATCGTCGATCCATTAGTTACACAATGTATCCATAGATGCATGAATAATTAATATCATTCATGTGGAAAAGGAGAACAAATTAGATCCTATGTACAAATCAAAGCTTTGCATAGCTATTTGCCTCCAATTGCAATAGATATGAGTAGACCAACCTCTTTTTCAATTTAGACTTTAATTAAGATATATATGCAGAACTTATGATCTAAAGTGTTCATTTTGCATTTATCAATTTTAGACTTTCACATATAGTTTAAATACTATATTTTTATTTAGGGTAAGATTGAAAATGCACCATTGATATATATATTTTGTTAATATCCATTTTCTTAAATTCAAATTCAAATTTTTTTGCATCCGAATTTCTAGTTATAAAGTCTAGGTTTNTTTGGTTTTTTTTTTTTTTTTTTTTTTTTTTGTAATTCCACAAAATAATTATATATGAGTGGCCATAATCTAGATGTGATATACAGAAGAAACATAGGAAGTGATGTATGTAGTGGAGTTTGTTAATAAGAGCCAAAGACTCATGCACTTGTCATGTCAAAAAGACCTCTCACTTTTCTAGAGATTATTTAGTTTTCTTTTGGTGATTTCGTTTGTCGTGACTTGCATGCCTTTGAAAAGGATTTTTGTAGTGTGGCAGAGACAAGCTCCACTTCAGAACACATGATCTTGATGACTAGGTTTTGTTATCTTTTCTTTGGACATCAAACGCCCAACTTATTAAGACAGTAATATCATATTTTCATATCTATCTAGATTCTCATTGGGTAAAAAATTAATCTTGTCGACGATGAAAGCATAATAACTTTTGGGGAGGGGAGGGACATATTCTTTGGGAAGGATTTTCTGAAGAAATTGAGCTTTTTTTTTTGTTTTGTCAACAACATATATTGATTAGCTTATAAAAGCCAATGTGGCGGAACATCGCTTACATAAGTAAGAAATTGAGCTTTAAATTTACGTATTTTAGTATCCCAGTCCAATAAATTAAGGATGCAATATGCGAAACTTCTGGTAATCCATATATGTTGAAAAGAAATATTTTTTAGAGAAATACCCTCCAATACCACTAAAAAAATTTTCTTTC
>OVAQ01000250.1:3606-40197 GCA_900406345.1 Erysimum cheiri | reverse complement strand
GAGCTCTTTTGAGCTGAGGAAATCACGCAAATGTCCGAGTTCTTGCGACTTGGAATCGGTGTTTCTCCCTAGAACTATACTTGTGTGGTCTCGATGTGCTCTTTTGCCGTCTTGTTTGTGTTGCATTGATGCGGCGATTACTAGCTCATTGATAACCTTCGGTGGAGTCTCTGATGTTGAATAGAGGCGGCGGTTTGGTCTACATGGATTTATCTAACCTGTGAGAGATGGTTCCCGTAGTTTTTTGCTTGGGAATGGTGGCTGGAGGCGGCTTTCCTGGCTGCGCATAGATACTCTCGTGTCGCCGGGTGTGATTAGATCCTTTCTAGCCATTCCGTTTTTGCGTTAGTCTTCGGAGAAGCTGTAGGTGCCACTTTCTTAGGTTTGAAGACTGCCTATAGAAATGGTTGCTCGTGGCAACAAGGATGAGGATTCGAGTTCTTTGGAACTGAGGCAACCACGTGAATGTTCGATCTGCAAAGTTCTGAATCGGTGTTTCTACAAGGAACTCTACTAATCTGGTTATCGCTTGTGCTTTAATTGTTGCGTCTTCTGTTGTGTTTATGTTGTTGCTGTAGATTTTCGGTTTTTTCCGCTACTTGTATCTTTGTATCTTCTGTCAAAAATTGAAAATGGTATAAAATTTAACCTTTTACCAAAAAAATAAAGGTGTACCTATTTTAAATCTAGATTCGGGTAACAAGTTGAATCGGGTAATGATCGAATAACCATTTATTTATTTAAGAGTACTTCATTTGGATGTCTGTTTTTTCGAGTGGGATATGGGAAGTAAAATTAAATGAAGAGCAAATTCGATCAAAGATATTCCAAACTTATAAGGTATTAGTCCATTACTTGGCCCTATAATGTTATTATTCATGCTAAATACCATGCAGTCTTTATTTTGGAAGAAGATAAAACAACAAATTGAGCACTGTTTTTATATAAATAACTTACTATTTACAAAAATAGTATGTTTCCTCCAAATAACCTCAACTAAATATCTTTTTGCGAAAAAAAAAAACCATAATTTGATTAATTAAAAGTTGGGAGTTTGTGGTTATTTAGATAATTCGCACTTCTACATTGTCAATTAGATTGATATGTGGAGTTTATGAGTGGTACTCGTTCATCAAATTGTCAATTCGGTCTGTCTTGTAGAATGGTAAAAAGGTAAGAGAGTGGTGAAAAGAGAAGAAGTTAGCTAAAGAAAGTGAAAAGAAGATGGTCCACGCACACATGTTCTTTTCTTTATGACACTACGTAACAAAACCACCAAATAACAAAACAGTATCCCAAATTTCACATGTCAGTCTTGCTGTCTTTCATCTGTCTTCTTTACCTCTCATATATATTGAATTTGCATATAACTATACGTAATTTGTTCCGCATTTGTAACCTAATCCGTGTATGAAATCAACATTAAAGTATCTGGTTGAATCGACAGTCGCAAATCAGCCAAAACCTTCGATCTTGACGGCGTCAGACGGCCATTGCAAATCTTATTTTTTTTCTCTTGGCCATTACCTTTCGGAGTAGATTCGGATTTGAGCGACGAACATCCTCGAAGGCAACATCTGTGTTTAGGCTAACCTTATATAACCGCTTTCTCTGAACGTAGTACGTACATATTTATTTATTCCTTAGCGGTCGACTCGTGGAGATGCTTAGGAACACACACGCATAAAAGTGAAAACCAGATGTTAAGTAAATTTTGTGTGTTTCTTCCACTGTTGTTGTCTTTTTGACATAGTAGAAATTTTATGAAGATTGAATATCTCAATAACGTATATGACCTACAGAAGTTTAACTCATATTGTCCTAGTTATAATTGTCTTGTCTCCCTAATTTGATTCAATACTCATGTTCTATAATTGGTTAGGATAAAGCAAGATTGTACAATGTTGAAACTGAAGTTACCTTTGTTAAAAATTGTAGGTAACCCAAGACAAAGAGGAACTTACAAAAAGGAGTGAAAAAAATTGAGGGACATGTGATGAGATATAGCGATGGGTCATCAAGAGAATCTTGTATTCTTATGATAATTGCCAACCATGCTTATTTTGGGGCTTCTCTTCTTATTGCAGAAGTAGCCCCCATCTTCACGTGATCCTTTCTTCTCATACTTTCTCTATATATTCATAGACTCTTTCGTATAGTTCCTTCATCCACTCTAACTCAACATGGACTCATCCAAACTCTCATCTCTTTCTCTCTGTTTCCTCCTCATTTGCATTATCTATTTCCCCCAACATTCCCTCTCATGCGGCTCCTGCAACCCTCCGAAGGGCGGAAAACCCTCCATTAAACCTCCTGTACACGTTCCCAAGCTACCGGTTCCTCCAGTGACCGTTCCTAAGCTACCGACTCCTCCAGTGACCGTCCCTAAGCTACCTCCGGTCCCTAAGCTTCCGGTCCCTAAGCTACCGGTTCCTAAGCTACCGGTCCCTAAGCTCCCGGTCCCTAAGCTGCCGGTCCCTAAGCTGCCGGTTCCTAAGTTGCCGGTTCCTAAGCTACCCGTTCCTAAGCTACCCGTTCCTAAGCTGCCGGTTCCTAAGCTGCCGGTTCCTAAACTACCGGTGCCTAAACTGCCGGTTCCTGACCTACCGGAACCTAAGCTACCGGTTCCTGACCTACCGGTTCCTAAGCTACCGGAACCTAAGCTACCAGTTCCTGACTTACCGGTTCCTAACCTACCCCTTCCTCCGGTGCCAGGGCTACCCGTACCCACATTGCCACCTTTGCCAATTGTGGGTCCTATTCTTCCACCGGGGACAACCCCACCAGCCACAGGAGGAAAGGATTGTCCTCCACCCCCAGGGAGCGAAAAGCCACCATCAGGGGGTGGGGAGGAGACATGTCCAATAGACACGCTGAAGTTGGGTGCGTGCGTGGACTTGTTGGGTGGTTTAGTAAAGATAGGGCTTGGGGATCCAGCGGTTAACAAATGTTGTCCATTACTTAAAGGCCTCGTTGAAGTTGAAGCCGCCGCTTGTCTCTGCACTACCCTCAAGATCAAAGCTCTTGATCTCAATCTTTACGTCCCTGTTGCTCTTCAGCTTCTTCTTACCTGTGGCAAAAATCCACCTCCGGGCTTCACTTGTTCCGTATGATAAAACGCACTTCACTTGAAAGGTATGCTATTTTTCCTCACTCATTTTTATTAAAACTTGAACTTGAAACGTAGATAGTACGGCATTACCCAAACGTGTTTAGTCCAATCGATTTAAAAAGTTTACGTTCGAATCTGATTTTTAATATGGTTTTATGTTTAAAGACATCATTTAGTTGTCAAAAACTGATTTCTAATTTTTTTCCTAGTTCAATAAAACGTTTAGAAACGGACACAAGTTCAAAGGTATATGAAATTAGAAAAAGTTATCGTTGAGATAATGTATATGTATATAAGTGTCTATGCTTGAACAACAAATCATGATCTTGCCATTATTCACACCAAAAGTTGAGCTTTCTATACATGTTGAATTGATGTGCTTGCAAGTGTCCTAGTACCTATAAGTATAGATACGTAAAAACTTATACGTAAATACAATGATCCATAACCAAAATTTATTTCATTTTTTGGCGTTACGCAGATAGCTAGTTTGGAGAAAAAAGTGAGAAGAGAATGGCAATGCAAAGCTCCAATCTTTCCTTTCTTGGTTTATCAAATTATATCAACTCATATCTCGTTGATTCTTTCCTCTATCGTTCCCTTCTGCTTGTATCATTAATTAATGTGTGCTTTTTAGATTAATGATTCTTCTCTTGTATTAAAGTATGATTTGAAATCTTTTTTATTTATTTATTTGAGTTATCGAATGAATTGAAACTACGCTCAAATGATATATAGTTGAGATTACCAAAAAAAAAATGATATATAGTTGATAAATTATTTTTTTCTTTGGTAATGATAGGAAATCTAATCATTTAGCCGTAAAAAAAAACGAAAAAAAAAAATCGTGAAACCGATCGAGTATTTCTCTACAGGAGACCATTAAACATTAATGTTTAAACTGTAGCAACACAAACCATATTAATGAGTCTAAATATCCCCGAGTAGACATGGGAATACAATGTTGAGAACGATTACTGTATTGTCAAATTCATCGTTTAACATCATGCTTTCATTCCCATAGTTGACAGCTTTGATTTGCTCTTTAATTTTTCTTGAGAACCAAGCTCTTCACACCCAAAGAATTGAGACTAACATAAAAACTGAAGTGATTAAAAACAACATTATTTTGTAGGATATATATGTGTTTTTTGTAATGCTCGGTGGCTCGGTCTATATATATAACTAAGAAGAGAAGACTAGAGAAGATAAGACAAATAAAAATTAAATTTTGATCCATCCCTTTGTTTTAATTTCATTGTCTCATTGATGATTCCCAATAAAATTTTGTAAACAAAGATTTAGGTTGATGAATAGCTTTTTTACGCACAAATGTTGAGAATACACCTATAGTGCGTAATGGTGTCATGCAGCATGATATAAAATGATCAAAGATGGATGCTATGTCGAAAATGATCACTTCAAACACTATGCTGCATGAATTTTAAACTTTAGTCTATAAGTAATATTGCATAGTTGGAACTATCAGATAATTTCACTATAGACTAAAATGCCCAAGATAACTCTAGAGTCTAGACTAGCTATCTATCTACTGCTAGAGACTGCACAGATTCAATAGCGGATCAACGTTTAGTGTTACGGTCTGAAAGTTATGACCGTTTTTGCATGCATGATGTTTCCGTGTAGATATATCGTATCTACATAGCAACAAATTTTAGCAGTTTCCCATCAAACCAGAAAGAACCAGACATCAATATTTACATTGTTGGAAATATCTTGCTTCAAAATTTCCACATAAACTTTCAGATCTCAGTTACGAGTTCTGAAGACAGAGAAAACGGAGGAAGAACAAACCAACCTAGACATACATAATTCATCAGCTTTTTGATAGTTATCAATGTCAAGATGGAAGGAAATTTCCCACCCTCCCACCAAGGTACGTTTCCTTTTCCCTTACCTTTTTACATTGCAATTTCATATGAGGAGATTACAAATTCCTCATTCAAACACAAGGTGGGCTTTTTGTTTTCTTTCTCTTTTTTATCCATTAATTAATGAGTGTTAGGTTGCTAAGAAGTAATAGAGAGTTTGTTGCTATCCTTATATAAGTTGCAAAAACCATAAATGAACTCTTTGCTTTCTAAAATAAGACAACAAACGTTTTTGCAAAGAATGCTACAAAAGTTCAAACCTATGTAGCATTCTTTGCAAAAACGTTTTTAAAAAAAAAAAATTTTACCTTCATAAAAAAAAAAAAAAGTGAACCATCAGTTTCTTAGCTGGAAGGTTAACTCTTATTTCTTCAATGATTTCGGGGATTATTTGTTTTTGGACAAGTGTTTTCCTCCTCCCAAAGCAAGTAATTCGAAGGATAAACAGTTTTTGCAGCTCCACCCTTAGGCATGGTAAAGTTGATGCCCCCACATGCGCAAAAGTTTCTTGCGATGATATAGGTTCCCTAAGCTGGAAGGTGGCCTATATAGGTTTAAGGCACGTTGGAAATTGGAATGAAACTTGTGCTCTAGAACTAATTTGTATGTTGTTTTTAAGAGCGGGATCAATGTGGGTGGCTTGGATCATACGTAAGTATCTTTCTACATCTCCAGTTTGGGCATAGAATGAAAAGAACTACACCTACTCGTGGATATTGAAGAAGTTACGACCAAAGGCTCTCAAATTTCTCAGCATCACAATAGGCAATGTATTCTACCTTTTTTTGGTGGAATCTTTGGACTCCTTTTAGATCCCTTTGCCACTTCCTTGGTTCAATTGGCCTAGCTCGCTTGGGGATTCCTCTGTTCTCAACTGTGGCGGAAATGAGGAATGTTGAAGGATGGTCCTTCCCTAACCCAATATACACTTTCATCTCCACACTTAATATATTTTCTTCCATATGGACACTCCGGTTTGGTCTATATTTCTCTTCAAAACATGTTTGGAATATTCTCTGAAACTCTCAAAACCAGAAAATAGTGGGCTTCACTTGTTTGGCATAAGCTGCCGTTCCTCGTGATGCAATAACAACCTGGCTATATGATGTTGGTTTAGACTGTCTCTTACGCGCGCGGACAAGCCCATGAATCTCGAAATCATCTCTACTTTGAGTGTATCTTTCTCTGTGTTAAATTTGGATTTTTCTTTCATTGATCTCGTGCTATGTAATCATGATATATGGGCTTGATCACTTACTTCAAAATCTACCAGCTGTTACGTACTAGTCTTTAATTTTTCTGTTTAGTTTGGTTGTATTGATTCAAGTTTTCTCCTCTGTAACTTTTTATTAATTCAAAAATCCTCTTTTAACAAAAAGAAATGGTTTTAGTATTGCTATAATTAATAATAATTATTAAAACAGTAAACACGTTATCATCACACAGCTTATATAAAAAAGATTTCATGAGTTGCAAAATTCAAGCAGCATTTTTGAATTATTTTAAACTAACCCAAGAAGCATGAGAATTCATAATATATATACATAGAAAGTCTACGAAATACAAAAAGCTTTGTGATCGTGAATAATCGATCCAAGGAAAGATCACATAACTTTATTTGGAAATCCATAAAAAAAAGAAAAGAATAGAGAGAGTCCGGGGAAGAAGGGTAGACAAAGAGACCTTCGTCCCGGCAAAGACGGGCTGTAACCTTCTTTTCCTACTACATTGACCCCACCACCCACATGCCTCCATGTTCTCTTTTTTCTCGTCCCAACATTTTTTTTTGTACATTTCTTCTTTTCTCTTTTTTTTTCTTTACTCTAAATATCAACCTTAATTAACATCACTTATAACAAGAAAACTTTTCAAATGTTTTTTAATCAAGACGTATTGAAATATTATTTTTACTAGTATATGTAAATGATTGTTCATTTTGAAGTATTTTACTATTTAACTCTAAATTGAACGGTAATATAAATTAAGAAATATATGACAATCCAACTAAATGAATTATATATATACACTGAAGTCTTATCTTTAGTGAAATAAAAAATAATGCTGACATGATTTCATGTTTATAGTTTTGTAGTTACCTACACTATATTAAATTTTATTTCTGCACCTACGTACCAAAAAAAAAAAAACATAGCACCTATGTATGTATCCGATTCATAACTTGTATCAGGGGAAAGTTCCTTTTTCCAAATAAGGATTGAATTTTGACCAAACTATATGTCCTAATAATGCCATCTGCAACATGAGTGACTACTCCTCAAGAAACAAAATCAACAAATCAATTTGAAGAAACATGACAATACAAAAACACCATTTTAATTTCTAAAATGTCAAAATATCATAGCGTAACGAAGTACACCCCCACTACTAACCAACAACCAAAAAGAAATACACATAGAACGATACAAGATGTTATGGCAAAGACGAATCCGACGATACATCGGAAAGATGATCAAGAAAAAAGACTCGGACATGGGACTACAAGCAAAACCAAGGATCAATAGCAAACCCACCATAGCATTTTCAACAATAGCCAAAACATGAACGATTAATCTAGGAAATAAAGCTCGTAAATTAAATTTCGCCGAGTAAATTAAGAAAACATTTGTCAATAATTGGAGCTCATGTTTCATGCTTACCTTACTGGCTTTCATGGAGATGGAGATCCTGCAAGACAAGTTCATTAATTCCCATCATCAACACTGGTAAGATTTAATGCTACATATATATTTTATTTTTTTTTGATAAATATATTTAATAGATCAGAGGTATGTGTGCTAGTTTATGCCACATGTACTCTATCCTATGAAAATGATTTTGTATCATTCTTAAATTAACGTTCCGTTTCTTGGGGCGACTCTAGGGGTTAGGATCAAGTTTACAAAAGGTAGAATAACTAGATGGATAAAGTCACATTTTGTTTGGGTCATTGACATTAGGTGGGGAAGTCATGCTACTTGATACAAGAAGCACTTGTGAATTAGTGGTTATTAGACCAAAAGAAGAAAATTTGCTCCACCCAATTGCCTGATTAGTTATAATCTTCAACGCACATATCTACATTGACGATTTTACCATAGCAGCTATTGTCATAAGACTCATAACAATATATTTTCATTTATTTAGTCTATTCCTAGCTATATGTTTTCATAATCATACCAATATTAATTATTTTTATTCAATGTTTGGTATGTAGCTATTATAATTTGACTAATAATTAGACTACCAACTTTTACAAAAAATAACTATCAGTTAATTCATACATGTAGCTATTATAGTTTTTACTTTTACTATCTAGATAGGTTGAAAAAAAAAATATTAGCTCTTCATTAATAATAATGACCCAAAAACCTTTAAACTATCATTTATTTATTTATCCATTCATTTGTCATTATGTTATTATTTTTTAAGTACTGTCGAATAAAACCATAAATATAAAAAAAAAACCTGACTTTTCTTCATTTCCCTGTATATCTCGCGGACTACACCAATACCACGCATGCAAATGCATTGAAACATAATTGAATATTAAATTAATCCTGAATACAACTGTTACAGCCAAAAATAATTAAATAGAGAGAGTAGAAAAAAGGAGTGTTAAGAGGCCAATATTCTCCTAGGGATTGGTGCTGTAAAAGAATGACCCTTCTCTTCCCTTGTCCCTCCTATAAATATCTCTTCCATCGAACACCTTTCTTCTCACAATTTCAACTTCTTCTCTTTCTCTAAATTACCTTTTTGCCCTCGCTCTCCTCTTCCTTAATTAGGGTTTGGTCTACTCTACATGACCCATGACCCTCTCTGTATTCTTCCACAGCTTTCTTGAACTGCAAAACTTCTTCAGATTTGCTTTTTTCATAGTTATATCTCTTAGACATAAAATAGTGATTTTATTCACATCTGCTCGATTGATTTGCGGTTCAATAAAGCTGTGGGAAGATACGGACAGAGTCAAATAATTTTGTCAATTTTGTTTCATATATATGTAAGCACGATTCTGTTAATCAGATCTTCTCCCAGATCTTTCATTTACGTGTTTTATGGCTATCTAGAAGATAGATTAGTCGATATTCAAGATTCTGATCTCTAAATAGTTTTTGTTAATTTGATTCATTATAGAAAAACCCTAATTTCTTTCTATCAGTCTGATCGGTGTTAATGAATTAATATATACAAATCTGTTTTTGAAATGGGATCCATAACTTTCTTCTTTTTTTATAATACTGGTATGGGAAGATTGTGTTGGTTGTCTGATGGAAATGGTTTAGATCTATGACCTTAGATCTGTCAAGTCTAGATATATATTTTATTACTATATATGAATTCTAATAATTTAGTTGCATGATGGATCTCTATTTTATGATCATTTAGCTTTTGCAAATTGGAGTCCATTTGCGAAGGTCAAATCTTGTCACAAGATAGTAGCTAAATACGGAGCATTGATAAGCAAACTTTGTTTGGTTGATGTGTTAATAATGTGTTTGTTGGACCACATTTTAAATATTCATGATGTAGAGGAAGTTGTAACAAAGTAGGTTCTTAGGTCGATCCACATTATTTGGAATGCTTTCATATTATTTATTTTTGAGATAATGATTTAATGGTGGAGAAAGGATTGGATGTTATTGGCAAATTAGAAACCCGTAAAAGAACAATGAGATCTTGGGCTTCATCGAATATTTTAAATCTTTGGTCGAAGTTGTCAAATATTTATAACAAGAGGTTAATGATTCATAATTTCATATATATTTGATTTTGGATTCTACCTTTAAAACAACTTATAGATCGAGGTTAATGAATTTCGAATAACTTTCTCTGGTCTAAGCTAATTTATGATATTTATCAACACCAACATATTATATAATACAATCTAGATCGAACAAAATTAAACCATATACGTATGTGAATTTCAAGAGGTAAATTGTATTTACTATTCAACATAAACAAACTTTTGCTTTCAGATAAAAATGAAATAGTTTACTAGTCCATTAAAACTATGCAGAATCTGAATGATAAGTGTTAGGTGAATTAGTGGAATAAAAATGAATAAAATGAAAATATATAAAAGGATTATATATTTTTAAAAAAGATTATTCACTAATTCCTCTTGAATATAGTAAAGGAAAAAAAAAAAAAAATCTTAATTAGTTAATAATTCAACATTTTCCAAAAGGATTAGGTAAAAGAGAGGTTCTCATATATGTTTTTTTTTTTTTTTTGGTTGCAATTCTCTGTAATTGCATTGTTTAACCATAATATATTTTTTCTAATTTTTTACAACCATAAGCGTATCACATTAACTCATGTAATCCAGTAATCCACCAGCAACTAAAACTATAGCCTAGCTAACTCACCGAATTAAAAACATATTTTCTACTTCACTAGAAACCGAAACAATCGAAGCTAGCTTCTGAGTAGATAGTTTATTACTTCGATACCTCTAATCTGATCTGTAGTAGGTAGCTATATATATAAAGCTTAATTAATCCAACCATCATCACATTTTTTCTAATTTTTTTTGTTAGAAGTAATACTAAAGTGAAAAAAAATAATGGGTACACTGGCCCCTTAATTACGTGATAAGATGTCTTACTGTCGGCATCTAATCCAGCACACTCTAAATTATTTTTTTCTTTTTGATTTTTTTTTTTTTTTAATTTTCAGTATAACTGCAAGACAATGTTCTTTATTTTCTCTATATAAAAGAAAATTATATTTTCTTCTTGTTCATATATGTTTACTTTAGAGTGTTTGGACTCTTACTGATATGTCTTTATTGCTTACCAAGTCGCCATGTTGTTCTTTATAGGTTTAGTGGTATATGCTTTACTTTTATTCTTTACTCAATTCGTTTGTCTTATTTTCTTCCAGTTTTAATCACTTTAAAAGCAACGCATATGCATTGTAATGGATATTTTGATTGGATTCCACTCACTTTAGTCAATAATTAAAGGTCCCAGTAGTGATATATCTATTTAATTAATTACAAGTAGACTTAAATTTCCCATAAATAGTCCGCGAAAAGATTAATCGGCTATAACGTATAAAAACAATGTTTAATAAAAAAAAAACGTCTAAAACTTAATTTTTATTTAGTTGATTTTTCAATTGAATTCTCACATATATATAGAGTTAGTAGTATTAATTTTACAAGATGGTTGATAAAAAATAATATGTTAAAATAATAGGACCGATTGAGCTTCCATCATTAGTAATGTAATTGGACATTATTGAACTGCAGATTTTTGTCTTATAGTTTACATTATTATTCAATATAATTAAAGTAAGAGATTCCACTTTTCTTCTTCCCTGCAAATGCTTGGCTGTCGAATGAAATGGAAAAGCTTTTTTCACAGGTATAAATGTATAATAATAAATTAATTGAAGTTTTTGATTCAACTTTTCAAATGGAGATCCATTATAGATTTATAGAAGAAGATGAATGTAATATTAAATATTCTCTTATTAAAATCGTAGATTACAAGTGGAGAGTTGTAGAAGATATATAAGAATATTCACACAACATATGTTAATATAAACTTAACATATTTCTACATGCCTCTTCAAGATGAATGTACGGAGGAAAGTCTCATCTTGGAAGAGTGTGTTTCAAGCAAACACCCTGAGATTGGTTTCGTTAGAGCATCCGCGAATTGGTCTTTAGAAGAGACATGTGCGACACGAAGAAACTAGATTGGACTAACTCGCGTATAGAATGATAGGCTAACTCAATACTTCATACGGGAGACATATTGAACGTATGGTTCACCAAGGAGAGAGGAGATCCAATGAAGTTAAAGAACCATCTCGATCCTGCCTTCATCGCCGAGACTTTAGTATCGGTTGTAACCTCTTGATTCCTTAAGTTTAATTCCTTCCTTGTTTCCCCATTGTTGAGTTACGGTTCAACAAAATCTGTGTTCGAGTTCAAACGAAGCTCTTCGATCTTATATACCACTGATTAAACCGATTAAACCAAAATTGATATAAATATACATTAAACCGAAACTAAACCAGCTTCAATTACTCAAGTGTTAATAAACTGTTTATCCGACTACTCAAAAGATCTGCTTTCTAAAAATCGACACAGAATCATTATTGTAGGCTTTGTAGCCCATAATTGTATTTGTACCCTTTTGTTTCATTGTTATCTTAGAAATAGAAAGGATAAAAAAGTACATTAGCAAAAAATAGGCAAACCCATTAACCAACCAAATCCATTTACACAATCCGTCAGCATAGGTCACGCGATTTGGGCCCGGCCCATCGTTTTCCCGCCACACTCTTCCCGCCAAAGCTCATCGTCGACTAAAACCCCTTTTCCGAACTTGTGTTAGAGAGAGAGATTGATTCGTAAACGGAGACGAAGCAAAGATGTCAGGTTGGGACGAAGGAGCAGTTTACTACAGCGACCAGCCGCAGTTTCCGGAGGCCGGAGACGCCACCACCGTCAGTCCCCATGCCGTCTTAACCAAATTTAAGGAATTCATTCGAAATTTCGAGATCGAGCAGAATTGTTTTCCTTACAGAGAAGCTCTCCTTGATAACCCTAAGAGACTTCTTGTTCACCTCGAAGATCTTCTCGCCTTCGATTCCGATCTCCCGTCTTTAATCCGATCTGCTCCTGCCGATTTTCTCCCTGTGGTATGACTGCGATTTTCTTTCACCGAATATTTACTATTCAGTTCTTATAGATACAATTAAAATAAATTAGGGCTCTTATAATTATTGTTGTTCATCAGATTTTCTTAGTGTTTAGAAAATTTAGACTGAATTAAGCTTTGTATTGCTATATAGTTTATGTAGATATGATTTAGTCCTGGAAGTATTTGTGTTTGAGCGTCACTGAAAATTTCAATTTTTGATTCAGTTTTTTTAGTGTTGAGAAAAGTTGGAGTGAATCAATCTTTGTATTGCAGTTTGAGAAAGCAGCTAGTGAAGTGTTGGCTGGATTGAAAATGAGGGAAGCTAATGAAGGAGGGGAAATGGAGGAGCCTCTGCCAAGGGATGTTCAGATTTTGCTGACTTCAAGAGAGGATCCCGTGTCAATGCGATTACTTGGGGTATGTATGTCTTTTTTTGTAGTATCTGATTTTAATGTTATCTGTTATGTGTTTTCTTTTTTTGTCTGGATATTTACTTTAGCTTTCAACAGGCTCAGTACATCTCTAAATTGGTGAAGATATCTGGGATTAGTATTGCAGCTTCGAGAGTTAAAGCAAAGGCGACTTATGTGTTTTTGGTATGTAAGAATTGTAAAAAAACCAGGGAAGTTCCATGTCGGCCGGGTCTTGGTGGGGCAATTGTTCCTCGATCATGTGATAATGTTCCACAGGTTCTTGCATGATTTCTTTTTGTGATTTAAGTTTGTAATTATCTGGATTTTTTTCTAAGAGCTATTGGATTTTGTTTTAGCCTGGAGAAGAACCTTGCCCTCTTGATCCATGGATTGTGGTTCCTGATAGGAGCCAGTATGTTGATCAACAAACGTTAAAGCTACAGGAGAATCCGGAGGTATTGATCTGTTGATTTACATGGTAAAGATGTTTTATTTGGACTGTTATATATGAAATGCTTATTGACTTTTGAAGGATGTTCCTACTGGAGAGCTTCCAAGAAATATGCTTCTCTCAGTTGATCGGCATCTTGTACAAACAATTGTACCTGGAACCAGACTGACAGTAATGGGTATCTACAGCATTTTCCAAGCTTCATCATCATCTAACTCGTAAGCTCTTTAGTTTTATGTCAACTGAGAGTGTTGATTGTTTTTCTGGTAAAGTTTGCACCAACGATGATGGACGTTTTTTCCTACTTTCTGATGTAGGCATAAAGGAGCAGTTGCAATTCGGCAGCCTTATATCAGAATTGTTGGATTAGAAGACACGAACGAGGCCAGTTCCCGTGGCCCTGCGAACTTCACTCCTGACGAGGTTAGTATCGCACCATCTGGATCTCTTATTTTTTTCATTTGATCGCCTATGCCAACCATGGTTTCACAAAGAGCTATTAAGTGAACATGGCTGAACTATTGTTACTGGAAAAATGCCTTACCTAGCTGTTGGCTTTATGAAATTTCTTCTTTGTGTAACTCCCAAATGAATGTGTTGGTGTTTTCAGGAAAAACACTTTGTGCTTTTAGTTTACTATGAACCATTTAGGCCTTCTTGGAACATCGCTTTATGCAGCCTAGTTGTACAATTCCATTTATCAGTTTTGCCTTTCACGATATTATTACTTTAGGAGGAAGAATTCAAAAAGTTTGCTGATAGTCAAGATGTATACAAGAACATTTGCACCAAGATCGCTCCTTCTATATTTGGTCATGAGGATGTGAAGAGAGCAGTGGCGTGTCTTCTCTTTGGAGGATCAAGAAAGGTAGGTAACTGTGATTTCAGTTTTCATTTTCTGTGTACTTGGATCCATTTTTGATATCATATTCATTTTTATCTTCAATTCAGAGCCTGCCAGATGGAGTGAAACTAAGAGGTGATATTAATGTTTTGCTTCTGGGAGACCCATCAACTGCAAAATCACAGGTTTGTAATGTGGTCTCAGTATCAATGATTTAAAAGAAGTGTGGGATTCTTTTCTTTCTTTTTTTCGTCTCTCTTTTTAGCTCGATATTCGTCTTACAACCGTCTGTTCTAGTGTTAGATTACAATCCTTACAAAAAGTCAGTGTTATTTCCACACCTGTCGCTTACATGTTGAAACCCAAAATGCTTTTTTTTTCTCTCTCTCTCTAGTTTCTTAAGTTTGTGGAGAAGACAGCTCCAATAGCTGTTTATACATCTGGAAAGGGTTCATCGGCTGCTGGGCTCACAGCTTCGGTGATTCGAGATAGCAGTACTGTATGTCCTATCTTCTGCCTCACTCTCCTTTTTCTGTTATATGATATGTTTTAAATTAGTTTGCTATGACAGATTCTCAGTTATTTATACAATATGTTCATTGCAGAGAGAGTTCTATCTTGAAGGTGGTGCTATGGTTTTGGCTGATGGAGGTGTTGTGTGTATTGATGAATTTGACAAGATGAGACCGGAAGATAGGTAATTCAAATCTGAATCATAGTGTAAACGAATCTAAATCTTCTCGATGAGTAGAATTGACAGAATGTTTTTTTTTTCTAGGGTTGCTATTCATGAAGCAATGGAGCAGCAGACAATCTCCATTGCAAAAGCTGGAATAACAACTGTCCTTAATTCTAGAACCTCGGTGCTTGCTGCTGCTAACCCGCCATCTGGTCGATATGATGACCTTAAGGTTTGAAATCTGGTACTCTTTCTTTTTTTGGGTTTCCCTATCTTGTTTGCAAGATTCTTAGGGGATGTTTTTTTTTTCTTTTTTCGGGTTTGCAGACTGCACAGGACAATATTGATTTGCAGACAACAATTCTTTCTAGATTTGATCTTATCTTCATTGTCAAGGACATCAGGAAGTATTCCCAAGACAAGGTAAGCAAGCAAAGAAACAATTCTTTTAGAAATTTTATGTAGTAAAAAGGGAAACAGAGATTAACGATAGAGATCACTGCGATTGGAAAGTTTTTTTCGTTGCTTGCTTATGTAGACATGATTAAGGTTGGAATAATCTTTTGACAGGAAATAGCCAGCCATATTATAAGGGTTCATGCATCTGCGAACAAATTTTCGGATGAAAACACAGATTCTAAAGAAGATAATTGGCTCAAAAGGTTTGGTTTCATTCGTCAAGACAACAATGAGTTCCTGCTTCTATACAAAATCGTGACTCTAAAATATAATGCTCTTGTTACATTAGGTATGTACAATACTGTCGAGCAAGGTGTCATCCCCGTCTCTCAAAAGACGCTGCTGCGAACCTGCAGCAGAAATATGTCACGATCAGAATGGTAATTGTCATTACATTAGAACATTTGACAATAAGATGATAAAAAGTAAAGTTGGTCTTAATATAAGTTTTTCGTTAAACAGGATATGAAGAGACGTGCACATGAAACAGGAGAGGCTGCACCGATACCTATCACAGTGAGACAACTCGAAGCTATTGTCAGATTGAGTGAGTCACTTGCAAAAATGAGACTGTAAGTAATCTTATTCACATAGAGATTCCTGAAACCTGATGGGATGTGCCACACATTGACATTGTTAACTATGTCAGGTCACATGAGGCCACACCAGATGATGTAAACAAAGCTTTTAAACTTTTTGATACCTCAACCATGGATGCAGCAAGATCAGGGATAAATCAACAGATAAACATAACGGGCGAGATGGCCAATGAAATCAAGGTTAGTTCTTGTGGGAATAAAGAATCATCATATCACTAGTTTATTGGTTGGAGATGTAATAACTAAATTGTTTTGGTGTGAAAAACAGCAAGCGGAAACACAGATAAAGAGAAGAATGGGGATCGGAGCTCGGTTATCAGAGAGAAGACTGATAGAGGATCTGGCTAGAATGGGAATGAATGATTCGATGGTACCTAAGCTAAAATCTTTGTTGATTAATTTTCAGTGATGCGAATGGGATTTTGAGTTTGTGAATGTTAAAATGGCAGGTGAGGAGGGCTTTGTTGATAATGCACCAGAGAGGTGAAGTGGAGTACCAGCGAGAGAGACGTTCCATTGTCCGCAAAGCTTGATCGTCTAGGCATGCAATCTCTCTTCTTTTATCTCAGGATCTTCAAACAATAACAAAACAGAAAAGTTATTTAGTATTATTAAGTTAATTTGTAGGCAAAGTATCAAACTAATGCGTCTCCACCAATGTTTTCTTATGTTTAAATGTCCACCAATGTTAAGAAATCGTTACAAGATTGCCGAATGGTCATCTAATGCAGGTAGAATAGTTGATAATTATATTTTTCTTAACGAACTTTTTTTAACTCAGAAGAATCAACGCAATACATTACTGTACTTAACTATATCGATATGATTCAATACAGAAAAAAATAATCTTTCTCATTGATAAGTTTTCACCGAAATGCAAAGCTTAAGCTCTTTTCTTCTCATGCTTCTTCTTCTTCTTCTTCACGTCATCTTTCATAGTGATAACATGGACACGGCTCATCTGAAGTTGAAACGCAGGAACAATCTTGCTTCCGCAGCTACAATAACTTCCTGACCAGTCAAAGCTTCCAACCTTAGCTTTACATTCTGGACACAATAACTTCCCTTCCGACACATCATCTTCCACAACTTCCTTCATCCAATTGAGAGGTTCTACGAATATAGAAGTACATTGTTTCTGATCACCGGGGTTCTTGTTGTTAACCTCTCCTATCATGTTTTTAAACATGTCATCGAACTCTGAATCAGCCTCACCTGGAGTATGATCTATGACTTGCTCCTGCAACAACAATACTCTCCTGCATCTCTTGCACTGGTACGTACTTTCACTACTCTCGTTCGACATTCTCGGATCAGCTCTCAACTTTAGCCTGTCAAATTTCTTATTTTTGCTTCCGGGTGTAACTTCCCGTCTAGTCACTAGTCACATTACTCGTTGGATTTACTAAGTTCGGACTCGCGTCACGAACCTCTTACCAACCTCCCTCCTCTCTACTATGCACATGCAATACTATCAATGACTACAATACACAACAAACAACAATGCACAACCCAACCTCCTCCCCGAGGTGGGTCACAGCACAACACGTCTCAACCTCCTCCCCGAGGTGAGCCTCCACACAACCACAACTCAACCTCCTCCCCGAGGTGAGTCACAACACAACAAGTCATTGACTAGCATTATACATGAATAAGCATAGCACACAACAACAAACCATCCACAAACAACACACAAGTCACACAAACGCATAACCAAAGAAGCGTAAGCTATGACTCACATCAACAACCTCAAGGTCCGTTTCTACATGCAACCAATTTTTAGGCCATATAACCAATTAATTCTCCAAATTCATAACAAATCGAGGTTACTGAATCAGGACGAATTCTTCCTACCACATCCCTAGCATTATTCAATATGCATGCACAATAAATCTCAGACTCAAACTCAGCCTTTAACATGCAAAGCCGGTTAAGCCTATTTAATCGCTAAACAACCTTAAGCAAATAACTAACAGCTCATTACTCAACTAGGTGAATGCAATTTATAATAAATGCAACCTAGATCAAGGATGAATCATACCAAATTTCACCCTAAACCATCGCTTCTAACATGCACAAACAATTCTAACCAGAATCATGTATTTCAATCACAAAATCATAACTTGTGATCTACCCGATCAAACAAGCTCAAACTTCGGGATAACCTCCACCCAAGCTCAGAGAATAAGCATGCAAAATTTCAGCTTAAAAACCCAAGAACTTCTTCACCAAATCGGTTTTACGAAAAACGGCTTAAAAACCGATTCTACCGAAACAAAACTACTCAAGCAATCAAATCAATCAAATTTCAAGCAAAGGCAAGAAATAAACCCATCTGGTGCTACTTCACCAGCTTCACTACTCACAGAGATTAGATGGGTTGAATTCGAATCCGCCCTTGCTCTCCCCGCCGGAAACACCTCGATAGCCTTCTCCTCGAAGCTCCACCTTCCTTCTCCTCTTAACACCGAAACTCTCTGATCAAAACCCTCACAAATCTCTCTAAACTTTCTCTAGTTTTCCCAAGGGAAAGAAGAGACGAAATAGTAGAGGTGGTCTTCCTTAAATAGAGAAAGAGTCTCGCCCTTATACTAGCCAAGTGTCGGATCCATTTTGACAAGTAAGTGCCCAAGTGTCAAGCAGCTCTCATGCACAAGTGGAGAGAGTGCCTTAGGTGATGACACGTGTCCCACTCACCCAAAATCCAACGACAAGTGGCACCATCGGCTCATGCAAAGCTTGGGCATCAAGTTTCCACTTCTATATAATCTTCACTTCACAATCTCGAGCTTCCCTTCTCTTCTTTGAGAATTTCTAAGTCCTTTCCGACAATGCCCGACTAGGTCCGTCGCCCGATCGTCCGACCGTCCAACCATCCGTTCGTCCGACCTTTTCTTGACTTCCTTAGCCTTGGAAGACTTCTCTTACTCCTATCAATCTTCTCCTAAGTCCATTTAGTTCTCCATCAGCTCCGACAAGCTTCACTAACCCGTGACCGACCCAATGACCATTCCCGACTATAGCGTCCATTGGTAGGTGATTTCTTCGACTCTCTTTGGTCCTTGTCTCTCCCTTACGCTTTCATACACTGCCCGTACTAATCCCGAGCTTTTCTTTTCTCTTTCGGACTTGGATTTGTCGCTAGGCTTCCCCGGGTCATTTACTCCTAGTAACGGGTCACTACATCAATACAAGTAACCTAAAGCGCTTTTAGACGGAAGTGCTTGTAAATAGGGCTGGAACGGTCGACTTTAAAGTTCATTCTCTCAAATAATTCCAACTGTTTTAAGAAGCCAAGATTGGGACTAGCTTGAGCGCGTTGTCTCAATGATGCTAAAGCTTCTTCTCGGGAAAGCTTTTCGGTCCTCATCAGATACGCAATGACCATAGAAGCACTCCGAGATTGTCCAGCAAAGCAATGAACTAAAACGCCTTTCTCTTTGCGTCCAGCATCGATAAAATCCAAGCAAATATGGAAAAAGTCAAGCAGATTCTCCCATTCTTGATCGTAAGCAAACACAACCATTCTTGTAAACTTGAGATCTTTCCCAGTATGCTCAAGAGAATATACAAGTTTGCCTGATGGCAACGCGCTCTCTGTGGCAAACTCTCTGCCTTGTAACGAGTCTTGATCATCACCAACGTACACTTGCTTGATTAATTCTTTTGAGTCTAGTTTCACGTTGCGCCATTCCTCGAAAACAGTTATTGAAGGGCAGTGAAAAAGCGTAAGAACGTGTGAAATCTCAGAGCTACCATTCTTGAGAATCTCAGCAGCAGCGCATATATCGCCTAGGTATAGATTATCTCTAACAAGGTCAAGCTTCTGCATTCTCGCCGGTTATGTAATTTGTACTGGTTAGTTTCTCGTGTCTCTCTCTTTCTCGCCTCTTTCAGGTCGAGAGTGAACCTAATCCTTGGTGCGTGAGAAGCGCTGATTTGATGCCGAGGTTCTTGGAGGTTGCGTCGGAGCTCGAGATCAAGGGTTTCCCTAGGCTTCTTCTCTTCGTTAACGGCACTTGTCAGCCTTATATATATATACTGGTGGATAATTAATCAGCGTAATTTTTGGATTATCGACTAGTTGATAATTATATAGAACCGATCGGTTAACCCTTAATCAGTAATTTTTCTAAAGCGAATTTAAGGAAATTATACCAAAATTTCTTTACCATTGCTATTCAAAACGAACCGAACCAAGTTTTTCATTCGGATTATGTACACAAAATCAAACCGGATTAACCAAATTTTGGTTTGTTACATTCGGTAGCCTTGCCCCCAACCAAATTACCCAAAGAACCGAACCGTTTGAACCGAACTCGCAGGCTCAAAGCATGGGTATTGGGGTAAGGTTGTTTACATGGAACTTGGTGAGATTACTGTTTGAAACGGCCATTAGTACCAACCAATTGGTAGGAATCCAAAGGCATTGTCGTGTAGACAGACATGACCAATGCTGTTTTCCACCCTTTGTCTCTCTCGGTCTGGCCTCGCTTCTCTGAGTTTCCTCGTTGTTTCACCTCTTCTTCTTGTTATTCTTCTTCTTCCGCTTCGGCGTCTCTCTCTATTCCCAACCGCCCTCCTCCTAGGTTAGCTCTGTTCTTTTTTTCTCTCATCTTTCTCTTCTTTAGCACTCTGACTTTTAAAACTTTCTTCTTATTCCTCAAGATACGCCGTACTTGGTGCGGGTTTTGCTGGTATCTCTGTTGTGTGGCACCTGCTTAAGGTTAGTGTCTGAAGCTACCAGAATCTCAATTTCATTTTGCGATGGTGTTGAGAGAAATCTGCTTCTGGATTTGACATTTTTGGCGAATCACTAAGAAATTTGATTTCTTTTTCTAGGAGTGTCCAAAGGAGCTGAGATTAAGTGTTGACGTATATGATGAAATTGGCATAGGAGGTGGGGCTTCTGGAGTCTCTGGAGGGCTTCTCCACCCTTATTCTCCTAAAGGTTGAAAATTTTCCCTTTTGGTGATAGTTTATTCTGATTCAGTCGGAAGAGTTTATTGTATTGTATTGTTTTTAAAGTTTAGTTTCATAGAGGTTTTTGCTTTATGTAGGAAAGCTACTTTGGCATGGTGCTGAGTGTTGGAGAGAATGTTTAGAGCTCTTAAATGTTGCCGAGACAGTGGCTTCGTACCCATCTGCGGAGAAGGGAGAGTCTAACGAGAGTTTCGGAAATTTTATGGTTCGAAGAAGGTACACTCTCAATAATTAACTTTCTTTCTGGTGGATATTGATTTTGTACCTTCATAAGGATTCATTAATACTTGTTGGTTTACGTTTTGAATAATACTTTAGTTTAACGAAGATCTTCCTTGCTTCAGGGGAATCTTGAGACCAGCAACAAATGCCAAGACTTTAGATTTAATGAGTGATGTAAGTTTCAACTTGACTTAGATACCCAAGAGATATTAACTAAACCCGTAGTTTTACTGTTTATTACTTATGCGATTAGAATGCTCGAAACTGCCTTGCCAGTTGTGTAGTAGAGACTGTTGACAAAGATTGTGCCCAAAATCTTGTCCCCAATCTATGCCTGCCTTTGAACCGCGCCTTCTATCTTCCAGGAGCTATGAATGTTAATCCTCAGCGATATCTCCAGGTTTAGAGACATAAGACAACACTTTTTGAATGTATCTGTTAACAGCTAGCTTTTGCGTGTTTAGTTACCGGTTTTTTTCTCCCTTCTATAGGCACTCTTTCTAGCATGCCAGAACTCAGCAAAAGCATCACTTGGAATGAAAAAAATAACTTTGGTAAAGAAATCTATAGAAGATGTGCTCGAACTTGAAGGTGAATGATTTTCTCAGGTTTCTCATCGTTCTCTTTGAACAGCATTCTTATATCTTGGGTTAACCCTGGCACTTGCATAGCTGTATGGAAACATCCTCGGAAGACCAGCTGTCCATTTGGATCAAGCTTTGCAGGCAGAAAATCTTTTTCTTGGTTACTAAAGTGATGTCATAAACTTATTTCTGGATGATTTTGATCTGAAAGCTTTATGTGAAGTCCATGTATACGTATTAGATAGCCGTTAACAATATCCATGCTTTTGCTCTTAGGTCCTCATCCGCATGGTCAGAAATTTAATATCAACAGTTTTTGTCTTGTTATATGTAGGAGAATATGATGCAGTTGTAATATGTCTTGGATCCAAGGTAGACTTTCTTCCAGGGCTTACTGGAAAGCTCCCTTTAAGGACATGCCGAGGTGTCATTACTCATTTGCAGTTACACGAGAATACTGCCAGGTAATTCTTCTCTGTGCTCAATAACTTCAAGGATTTAGAGACCTTGAGCCAATAGTTGTCCTTTTAAGGACCTTGATGTCAACTTTTACATCTTCATTCAATTGTACACTTCTGGTTGGTGGGATGCACTAGAGCTCATAGTTTTTGTTAGTGGTTGGTTTACTGGTGCAGTAATTTGTCCTGGTCAAAAGTTTATCTTTGTTGAATTATCTAATGCAGAGGAAGTTACCCGGACGGTGGACCTTCGATCTTGTCAGATGCGTGGCTTGCGGTTCAGGGACCTCGTAATATACACATGGGATCCACATGGGAATGGCAATCAAGAAATTATTCATCGGATGTCTCAGCAGAGGAAGCTTCAAGAGCTCTCGACGAGCTTCTCCCAAAGGCGAGTGCAGTTTATCCAGACATCAAGAAGTGGGAATTTGCAGGAGCAAGGGCAGGTTTGAGAGCAATGCCACCTGTCACAAGCCATGGATCATTGCCGCTCTTAGGTTGTATAGATCAGCTCATAGGAGCGGCAGATGGCTCTTGCAAATTCTGGGTATTTGGAGGGCTCGGATCAAGGGGACTACTCTATCATGCTTGGCTTGGGAAGCTTATGGCTAAAGCTGTTTTAAGTTGCAAGGAAGAACAAATTCCTTCTGAACTAACTTGTTGGAAGAAAAACAGACAATAAGAGTACTATTGTTTGAAACTAGTTCTGCTTTGTTTTCTTTCAAACTAATTGTTAGATGAGATCATTAAATCATGAACACAAAGATCAGAAGTTACAACTAATTACATTCTAACAACATTTCACTTTGAAGCTCTGACAAAGCTTGAGAAAGTTGAGGAGTCATCTTGCAGAAGATGTTGTGGTTTTCCTTGTTCAACCAGAATTCCGCGATCAAGAATAAGGATGCTGTCCAAATCGAGAACCGTTGAAATGCGGTGAGCAATGGTAATGACGGTTACGCCTTTGCATTCACTCGATATTGTGTTGTGCAGTAAGGAAGCTGTGTGAACATCAATGTTGGCGGTGCATTCGTCAAGGCATAGGATCTTAGATGACTTGAGTAGAGCACGGGCAAGGCACAAAAGTTGTCTCTGACCAACAGAAAAGGAACATCCAGATTCCTTTACATTTGAATCTAACCCTCCTGCATTTTCTACCTCTGCCTTAACTTTACACTTCTCTAGGATCTCCCAGATTCTCCAATCCTCACTCAGCCCAAGAGGATCAAGGTTATCCCTACAAGAACCGCGACTTTTGTCACGAAAACTGCAAGCAAGATCCTGATTATTGAATGCAATATGAGTAAAGTCCTTACCTCAGTGATCCTTGAAACAGAAAAGGGCTCTGAGGAACAACAGCGAGGCGAGAACGAAGCTCTCTAATTGGAAGATGGTTTATGTTAATTCCATCCACCATTATCTCTCCACTACAAACAGGGGTAAGCCGGAAAAGGGCATTCAAGATAGAAGATTTTCCGGCACCAGTTCTTCCGATTACTCCCACCTGATAAAGTTCTTTAACGAGAGAAAAACTCAGTCTGTTTACAAAGTTCTTGGTGATACACGTACCTGTACTCCTCCTTCTATTGTAAAAGAAATGTGGTTGAGCGCCGGAGGCAGAGTTGAGATGTATCTCATTGTCACATTGTGAAACTCAACCAATCCTTGAACCGGCCACTTACCGCTGAGAGATTGGCGACCGGAAACTTCTTCTTGAGGCACATCCATGTACTGTTCACATAGGAGCATGTATAAGTAACACTAACATAAGAAAATTACTTAACTAATCAGAAATCAGAATCATTACCTGGAGAACCCTTTCAACAGAAACCATTTCCTTTTCTGTTTCAGTAAAACTTGTTAAGAAGCTTCCTAACAGAGAAACCAGTGGAGCTGCATATGAGAGTGCTAATCCCACCTGTAATTCAAATTATAATTTTTATGCTTTCACTTTCCTTTAAATTTATGAAAACTTCAGTTCCTTACCAATCCAGGTGTGCCAAAACTAATGGGAAAGTTTCCCCGGGAGCCGATAACAGCCATTACGGCGACAAATAAGACAATCATTGCTCCTAACAACTGCACCAGTTTACTCAACTAATCAGCTCCTTATAGACATTTCCATACTCATTTATTGCAGAACACATGAAACTAAACATTGTTACAAATCCACAAAACATAAATGAAAATGGTCTTAATAGTCCAAAGGAAAGCTACATGATATAAGGAAAGATGTTTTAGTGTACCTGAAGACGCAAGGAAAGCCACAAGCTTGCAATTATCTCTGAGTACGAAGTCCGCTGGTATAACGTCAAGTGCTCAATGAACCTAGCTACGAAATGCTCCTGTCATGCATAATCAAACCATAATTATAGCAGAGAAGAAAAACCTGACATTCATAAGAAGAGTTCTTTTTGAAGCAGAACCAAAACTACCTCAGACTTAAAAGCCCTGATAGTTGATGACCCATCAAGTGTCTCCGTGAAAGATGCGTAGATTGGTGATCGTGAAACACTGTCCAGTCTTCGTAGTTCCCTTGATGTTGACCTGTAGAAGAACTGAAACAACTTTCAGTTAGTCCAAACTCTCAACTCCTCTTTTTTTACTAGGAGAAAATGGCTACAAGCAGTTATATAATCAGAGGCAAAAGTACCTGAAGCTTGCTGTATATGTACCAAAATGGCAGAAGCAGAAGCAGGAACAGAACCTGTATACATATTATACATTAATGTAACTCCTTTCCAACAAACTAAACAGAAGAATAATACTTAAAAACTAGAGAGGAGAGTTTGGAACAAACCTGAACATAAGACAATACTATGATAATCCCTAACAAGCCAACAAAATTTGCTAGAAGAATGTTGAGAATAAACGGGAGAGAGTCATCGATTGTATACAGATCAGAGGAAAACCTGAACAGAGGAAACCGATAACAAGGTCAAGACTCAAGACAAAGAACAAGACACATGATCATTCAAAGAGTTTTCTTGTTCTCTAACCTGTTAAGTATTCTTCCACTTGGTGTCTGATCAAAGAACTGTGCAGGTGCATTTATAAGCTTACTGATTAATGCACTATGAACATGCACTGCTGCTTTTAATCCTCCAAATGCAAACGAGAATGCCCTCACCAAGGTTAATATTGAGTTAATGATGCAAAAGATACAGAGAACCATCTGCAAGATTAGTAGTTAATAAACTCGAGAACATAGAGAAATAGAGTTACATTTCATGGTTTTTAGAATGAACTTAGTACCAGATAAAACGAGGTTGAGTAATGTGATACTCCTCTTCCTGTCTTGTCAACCCAATACGATAGCCACAAATCATTTCCATTACGGGAAGCTTGCATCAAAACCGCTGAAACCAATATTACAATTGTAATGAACCAACCAGAAAACACAGCATAGTTCCTGCAAAAAAACAGATAACAATCACTTACTTATACATAAGCAAGAAAAAAGAAACATGGTTAAGCAAATGTTTTTACCTATAAACCATTACTTCAACTCGGCCCTCTTTTCTTTCCTCCACTTTGACAATCTCTGCAGCTTCACTAATTTCATCAACATCGTCTTTCTTGATAGAAAGCGATTCTTTTCGTTTGGTAAAGTGATTTGGTGATGACATATCAAATTCATTGGATAAAAAAAATGTTGGAGAGATGGATTTAGGCATATCAGTAACACTTCCTGACCATTTCACTTCTCCTTTGTCCATCACCACAATCATATCTGCACAAGATATCGCCTGTCACAATAAAAATAGCAAAATATTGATCACTATGGAGTACTTGGTCCCAAAATTACTGACACATACATTGGATATTGATAAATTTTCATTGTAAAGAGAGATTTGAAACCTGAATGTTGTGAGTACACATAACGCGAGTCTTTTTGTTCAACAGAGGACCTAGAAGTGCTCTTTGCAAAATCCAACAGCCTACTTGTGAATCCACTGCACTCAGTACATCATCAAGAAGATACATGTCTGAACTATGATAAACAGCCCTGTTGATTATGCACACCCAAAATCTTCAGAAACACAACACTCAATCTATGGATGGTGAAAGAGCATAAGAGAGAAAGCAAACCTGGCCAAAGCAAGCCGAGCTCTCTGTCCACCAGATAAGTTGACTCCTTTATCGCCTATACATGCCATATCACCTCCGACCATAAGTGAAATATCCACATCTAGTGCACAAGCACTCAGTGTGTCGATATACCTAGTTTAACAAAGTTACAGGAAGATTAAACTTTGCATTTCCAAGATATATTATATCAACATGTAGCACGTAAAACAAAACTTAAGAGTAGAAGAGCATAAATGTGTTGATGAACTGAATAAGACCTTCTGGAGTCAAAAGGCTTCCCAAATAAGATATTTTCGCGTACAGTTCCAGATAAAATCCATGGGACCTTGCATATGAGTGAGGTAAATGTAAGTCTTCTCAAAATTGAAACCAAAATTAAAAAGAATAATACAAAGATTTTGATCTGTTTACAAACCTGTGGTACGTATGCCACAGACCCATTTAATAGTATTGATCCATGAACACACTGCATTTCGCCTAATAGTGAATTCAACAATGATGTTTTACCTGAACCAACCTGAAAATGGAAATGGAAAGACATCTATAAGAGACACCTAATTATAACTTAATTAGATGAATGATACTAAAAATATATTTAGAGATGATTTACTAAAAAAAGGTATGGACGATTTCATTACCTCACCGATAACTGCAACAAAGGATCCCTTTGGCACTCTTAGGCTTACATGTTTTATTGTCAAGTTATAATCTTCTTCTATGTTACTTGACCAAGTACAAGATGCATCTTCCACAGACACAGCTAAGTCTTCAGAGATCAAACCAGAATCTATAGAGGAATCTTTACTATGTTCCAAACAACACAAGAACTTGCTCACACGCCTGGTGGATATAAAGGCCTGTAACAAGGTAACAAAAAATATACATATATAACTCAAATGGTATATAAAAATGCTATTCTCATAATCCAACATGGTTGAAAGATAAGCTTACATCAATGAGGCCATTGATGACCCATGGAAACGAGTTTAATGGAGAGATTAAACTATTAAACAAAGCAAGACAAGTAAAAACCTGAAAGAAACACAATTCAAGTATCAGGTATTCAAGAAAAAGTTGTATATTTGAATCAGAAGATATTATAGAAAAAAGATTCAAAAGTACCGTTGCAGCATCAAGTTGATGACCCATCAGAGCAAAGAGACCAAAAGTGCAAAGAGAAAAAAGAGTTGGAGTTGTTGCCCAAAAGAAAACACACCAAGCATCTAAGTACTTCCGCGTCTGGTAAAGCCAAACGAACACGTAACTGTTACTACAAAACACTTGGACAGAGAGAAATGTTTTTGGGATACGAAAACCAAACCGCTAAGTGAGTGACTTCGGTGGCTCTTGTTTCCTTCAACCAATTAGAAAACCAGTTATCCCACCCATACATCTTCAGTGTGCGGATATTTGTTAGAAGCTCTCCTGTCTTTCTAATCCTGATAGATAACAAAATCTTTTACCATGTGAGGAGTTACTACTCAAGTAAACTTACCGCGACAGAACTAAACGTTGGCCTTGAATACAATTTCTCATACCTCTCATCTTTAAGCTTCATCATTTTCTCGGTTGCAGATGCAATCAGCACAGATATCCATTTATTGACTGAAAAGAAAGAGTACATTAGAAAATGTGGACACTCCATATTTTAGGAATTTGTAATGTAAGCTCGTACCTGGTATCAGCAAAATGGTGATTGCAAGTCCAGACAGAAAAGCAAACTTGACTTGAGTATACAAAAGATACAAAGCTATCCCAATTTGCAAAGGCAAGCTGAGACAAACATGTTTGAATGAAATTGAAAAGATTGGCCATGTTATTAATACTTAATATCAGAAACACATTCATTGTTCACAGGCAGATTTTGTTACCTCCACATGTCATGCAAACTGTTGCACAAATTGACAATGCGGTCAGCATCTACGGACATAAATGTTTGAATCTCACCCTCAGAAAATCCTGACCGGTTTGCTGTGTTCACCCACAAACACTGCATACAGTATAAATTCCTTAAACAAAACATATTTTACCAAAGAACCAAAATGTTTGATACACCAAGTAACTAGCTATCAGATAAAATTAATATACCAAAACATATTGTATATATAGAAACTTCTTGTTCGTTAATAGCTCACTTTCAAGAAACTTAAGGAACCAATTACCCTTAACAATATCAGTTTTCAGTTTTCACATGTTTTACCTTCCTGTAGATGACACTCATTATACTAGATCGTAGCTTTAGTTTCAGCTTTGAAAGACGAAATGTGTATTGTGTATCAAGAAAGGACCTACAAGACAAAAAGAAGCATATATATCAGAAGTGCCTATTAGTACTATTGCTACACTTTAAACACAACAGAACTATATTTACTTAAAGATAGATGTGAGGCCCAAGGAGATAGCCAGAGTATAGCCAACAGAACTTCCTGAACCTGCTCAATTAAACACAGTGTCAACGATTACATCAGTAATCAATCATGTATAAACCAAATTCTTATGAAGAATCGCGACCTTCTTGAAGATACTTGATAAGTCTGTTGAGAAATAAGGGGCCTGCAAAGCCGATACAATCATTGAACACCTACAAAAGTTATGTTTTTCAGTAGCAATATTAACAAAAGACTAGAAGAAAGTTAAACAAGCAAGTGTGTACCTTTAACAGTCCAAGACGAAAATATGGCCATCCATATACGCCAGAAATTGACCAGATCAGTGATGGATTTGAGCAATTATTGCATTCTTGAAGTTGCCAGCATCTCAATAGATTCTCACAACATGTAAAAGGATCCATATCAGGTGGAAGTGGAAGTAGATTTTCAAATTCTAGCTGCTTCACTGAGCCATGTTTCATTACTGAACTTATGTATCCAAAAGTGAACAAACCCCACCAGTTTCCACTATCTCCCTTCAAAAATGAATAACTCTGTTTGTTTTAAGTTTTAACTACTCTTTAAGCAAGTAGTACTAGTTAGTTAGAAGGAAGAGATGCCTTACAATGCGCCTTCGATTATCACCTTCCTCAATAAGTGGATCTTCCAAAGAACTACAAGGAGAATAAAAAATTGTATAAGAAAGAAATTAAAGAAAAGAGTCATATAAAAGCATATACCTGATCTTGGGAGGTGTCTGCTTTACCCTAAGAACATTAATAGAGATACCAAAAGCAATGTCCAACATTGTGAGGCAAATCTCTGTTACACACTCCAAACTCTGTTAATCAACAAGGGTCTATGAGTTTTCACATCCATTATTCGAGAATGTGACTCTAGCTACTGTGACAGGTTAATAGAAGCAATTGAACTACCTGTAAAGTGAAAATTATGTTAAGATGAAGGGACTCTGTTAGGAATCTAAAGATCCACCAGAAACATAGAATCCGGCTAGTGAAAACGCAGCAAGCACAAGCAAACTTCGATGAGAGGATGACGGCAAACTGCAGAGTAAAACAACCTTCAAGACAGAAACAAAAGAGGAAGAGAAAGAAAAAGAAGGAGATTCTTGTTTGATAACAATAAGCTTACCCACATTGCGAAACGAGACAATGGGAGAAAACAGAGAATGACTTCTCTCCTACGGTTTGTTCTCACAAGCATTACTAAGTCTATACATGATAAACATGCTCCAAGTGCAGGTATTACATACAACACACTCTTCTCAATGTAGTTTTTCTAATAAAGAAGACCACAAGAGAATGGATCATTTTCTTTAATTACCAAAACAAAACCAGAAAAAATTAGGCTTACTTTCTTACTTACCCTTCTGTTACATCTATCATTCCTTCTCATTATTGTGAGTATCAAAATCAGAAGAAGAGTAACTACATTTGCTCCCAACCCTAAAACTGTTAGCATTCTTAAGGAACCAAAATCAAATATTAAGAATTTTGAAACTCTTTGAGCATTCATGTCTTATAAACCAAATAAGCTGAAGAAGGAAGGATATATGTCGCCTAAACGTTCCAGGTTTGCGTCCATATAGAGAAACTGAGAGCAAGACGATAAATATCTCATTATTATCAAAAACCCCATAGAGAAGGTAAAAGTAGTAAACAAAAACTCAACTTACAATTGAATTGGTGAGAGTAATAGCCATGGATTCTCTAGGGTCCCAAAGCCTTCCGAGGAATTTGACAAATTCTTTGTTTTTCTATTTAATATTTGTAGAATTGTGTTTTAGTGATCTTTTTTTTTAATAATCAAACCAGAAAATCCCATATAACTTTTGAATATCAAGTGTGACACAAAGCTGCCATTATTTAGTGACTATAAAAAGTTAAAGTTAAGTGGGAATGGTCCATGGAATTAAAATAATCACTTTAGCTGATATCGGTTTTATTTTACATACAACGAAACGATACATGCGTGGGATGGATCACTTTTAAACGATGACGTGGATGCCACTCATCTCATCTCATCTCTTCGGTTTCCACACAAGTGTCTACCCACTTTCACCTTTAAAGTTTAAACAAAAGTTGCAAGGAATATTTCAGTTTAGTTCCGGTTTCAGTTTCGATTCGGTTTGACAATTTTTTTGTTTTAATAAAATTTGGTTCAATTTATGTTTGGTTTGGTTTTAGTTTAGCTAAAAGAACAATATGTTTTCGAGCATTCCTTTTGGAAAAAAATAAGATCATGCGTCCCACAATTTGTATTTGGACTCATATTGCTTACAATGGCAAATTTTCGTTGTCTTTTTTTGTTAATTATCATTATTTTCATAGACAATCTAACTTAAAATCAAATGATCATGAGTTGAGTAATTCATGCCTTTTATATATTGAATTGATTTTTTTTCTCATTTTCGATGTAGAATCTTATCTTGCATCTTGGATGACATGACGGTTCGTGTTGGTCCATCTCGCAAAGAGTTCTACTTTAAAAGCAGAAATAAACTAATTGGATCACACCTTTGATTAAATTTGGATTCTCATACCGTGTTAAAGAATTATGGACTTCCAATTAAAAGTAATTGAAAATGATTGGATTGATTAATCATGTCTTTTATGTATAATTTTCAATATGAAATCTTAATATGTCTCATCAAAATGATGGTTTTTATCGGTATAAATCTAATTGAATTTCATTTTAAGACTGATAATCTTATTTAAGTCATTCTAGTTAATTTGGTAAAAAACTAAACTCCAAAACCATATGAAACTTCATAAATTTCCAACTCAAAATAAAAAAAATAAAGTAGCAATGAATGGTTTGGCTTATGTTTTTTAATTTGTAGATAACCTATGAAATTTGTAATTTGTTCTTTCCATGTAAATTCAGATATGTTACCTTTTTAATTTGATACTACTATTATATATCAAAAAAATACTACTAAAGTAGAATTTGTTAACTTGTTAACATCAAATGAAAAATATTACCTTTTTCATTCCATTTAAAATAGAGTATATAATAATATAATTTCGTTGATGACCAAAAAAAAAAAGTGTTAGGACCCGATTGGTTATATGGTTGTAGTTTTAATTTTTTTTGTTGTAAAATTTAAGATGTGGCTTTCTTGGCGTGTATAGTGCTGTAGAAACAATTTATTTGCTGTCCACAGCTTCTAAACACGTAACAAATCAAGCCCTTAACTTTAAAGAATGCTAGTTTTCTATTTGTGGAAATACAGGTAATCTATTTTCTCGTCTTGTTTTTAAGTGAGGAAAACAAACAAACAAAATTAAGGAAAGCAAAAGAAAAGGCATAAAAACAGTTCAAAACACACACACATGCATTGTCAAAACACCCCTCAGTTTAAGGTTTGCCACAAACTAAAAAAACACATACAGGCCACTTGTACGTAATAAGTATATAAATACCACTTCTTTGTCTTCACACCACATCACAAAACTAAAGAAAAAAGATTTTTATTTTACTCTTCTTGTTCTTTAAGATCCACTACGAAAGAGAATAAGGAGAGTTTCATTGTTTCTCAGCACTGTGATTCACCATGGCCGCTGATATATCATGGGAAGAAATAAAGAAGGAGAACGTTGATCTTGTTAGTGAATTTGTTGTTTAATTGTCTTAATATTTGTTCAACATTAAAACATGTATTAAAGCATGAATTGTATGTATTACAGGAGAAAATTCCGGTGGACGAAGTGTTCCAACAACTAAAATGTTCACGGGAAGGTTTGTCATCAGAGGAAGGAAGAAACAGGCTACAAATATTTGGTGCAAACAAACTAGAAGAGAAAGTAGAGAACAAATTTCTGAAGTTCTTAGGGTTTATGTGGAACCCTCTTTCATGGGTGATGGAAGCTGCGGCAATCATGGCGATTGTGTTGGCAAACGGTGGTGGAAGGCCACCGGATTGGCAAGACTTTGTTGGGATCACATGTTTGCTCATCATTAACTCAACCATCAGTTTCATCGAGGAGAACAATGCTGGTAATGCAGCTGCAGCTCTCATGGCCAATCTTGCCCCTAAAACAAAGGTATTGAGAGATGGGAGATGGGGAGAGCAAGAAGCTGCGATCCTTGTACCTGGTGACTTAATCAGCATCAAGTTAGGTGATATTGTTCCCGCGGATGCTCGTCTTCTAGAAGGTGATCCTTTAAAGATCGACCAATCTGCTCTTACTGGTGAATCTCTCCCAGCCACTAAACACCCCGGAGACGAGGTCTTCTCTGGCTCCACTTGCAAGCAAGGTGAGATCGAGGCTGTTGTCATTGCCACCGGAGTACATACCTTCTTTGGCAAGGCAGCTCACCTTGTTGATAGTACTAACAATGTTGGCCACTTTCAAAAGGTACGGCCTCTGAATTGTATTTTCTTGCAATGCAAGAAATCATTTGAAGTAATTCTAATATGGTTTCTAAATGTTTCAGGTCCTAACCGCCATTGGTAATTTCTGTATCTGTTCAATCGGAATAGGAATGTTGATTGAGATCATTATAATGTATCCGATCCAACATAGGAAGTATAGAGATGGAATCGACAATCTTCTTGTGCTTCTCATTGGAGGTATCCCAATTGCTATGCCCACTGTGTTGTCCGTGACAATGGCTATTGGATCACATAGGTTGTCTCAGCAAGGTGCCATCACAAAAAGAATGACCGCCATCGAAGAAATGGCTGGTATGGATGTTCTTTGCAGCGACAAAACCGGGACTCTAACTCTCAACAAACTTACAGTTGACAAGAATTTGATTGAGGTTTGAGGACGAATCTCTTCATCATCACTCTTTTTCTTTTTGGTACTTTCAAATTTTAATCTTGTGGATTCTTGTGTTCATTAGGTATTCCCCAAAGATGTAGACAAGGACATGGTGATACTGCTTTCAGCTAGGGCTTCAAGAATAGAGAATCAAGATGCAATTGATACATCCATTGTTAACATGTTGGGTGATCCAAAGGAGGCAAGAGCTGGAATAACTGAAATACATTTCTTGCCGTTCAATCCAGTAGAAAAGCGAACCGCTATAACTTACATCGATAGCAATGGAGACTGGCATAGATGCAGCAAAGGTGCTCCTGAGCAGATAATTGAACTCTGTGATCTCAAAGGAGAGACAAAGAGACGAGCACATGAGATCATTGACAAGTTTGCTGAGCGTGGTCTCCGTTCACTCGGTGTTGCACGTCAGAAGGTACCTGAGAAGGACAAAGAAAGCGCAGGAACGCCATGGGAGTTTGTTGGTCTTTTGCCACTCTTTGACCCTCCAAGACATGACAGTGCAGAGACCATTAGACGAGCTCTTGATCTTGGTGTGAATGTTAAAATGATCACTGGAGACCAATTGGCCATTGGTAAAGAGACAGGTCGCAGACTTGGAATGGGAACTAACATGTATCCTTCCTCTTCTTTACTTGAAAACAAGGATGACACTACCGGAGGAGTTCCTGTAGATGAGCTCATTGAGAAGGCTGATGGATTTGCCGGAGTCTTTCCTGGTATAGTAATCATTCTCTATTTCACTTTTCCTTCATTCTCACTAACCTAACTCTAAATTATTTTGATCTTGCGTAGAGCACAAGTATGAGATTGTAAAGAAACTCCAAGAAAGGAAACATATTGTTGGTATGACCGGGGACGGTGTCAACGATGCTCCAGCACTGAAAAAGGCTGACATCGGTATAGCAGTGGACGATGCAACTGATGCAGCAAGAAGCGCCTCAGATATAGTCTTGACAGAGCCAGGTCTCAGTGTCATTGTCAGCGCTGTGCTCACCAGTAGAGCTATCTTTCAAAGAATGAAGAACTACACAATCTATGCAGTCTCCATTACCATCCGTATAGTCCTAGGCTTCATGCTTGTGGCTCTTATTTGGGAGTTTGACTTTTCTCCTTTCATGGTCCTCATTATTGCAATCCTAAATGACGGTACCATCATGACCATTTCCAAGGACAGAGTCAAGCCTTCCCCAATACCTGATTCATGGAAGCTTAAGGAGATCTTTGCTACTGGAGTTGTTCTTGGAACCTACATGGCTCTCATCACTGTTGTCTTCTTCTGGCTAGCTCATGACACCACTTTCTTTACGGTAATCTATACATTAATACTAGTACTTAACTTAATTATTATTATCATCTATAAAAAATTTCTTGGTGTTGGTGTTTTGTAGGATAAATTTGGAGTAAAGTCATTACAAGGCAAAAATGAGGAGTTAATATCAGTTTTGTATTTGCAAGTCAGTATAATTAGTCAGGCTCTCATCTTTGTCACTCGATCAAGAAGCTGGTCCTTTGTTGAACGTCCTGGATTTCTTCTTCTTATTGCGTTTTTCATTGCCCAACTGGTATGTGACTTGGATCTACACATAATCATTTCTGATATTATATCTCTATCTCTTTAAAAAAATTTCCTTCTCGCTACTACAGATTGCAACCTTAATAGCTGCTTACGCGCATTGGGAATTCGCGAGAATCAAAGGGTGCGGATGGGGATGGTGTGGAGTAATCTGGCTCTACAGTATCGTCACATACATTCCTCTTGATATCCTCAAGTTTATCACTCGCTATACCCTTAGTGGCAAAGCTTGGAACAACATGATTGAAAATAGGGTATGTGTGAGTTTAATCTTGATTAATTCTTGAACCATATAATATATATTGACATTTTTTTTTGTTTCCTTCTTGTGATCTAAGACTGCATTCACAACCAAGAAAGACTACGGAAGGGGAGAGAGAGAGGCTCAATGGGCTCTAGCTCAGCGTACCCTCCACGGACTTAAACCGCCGGAGTCAATGTTCGAAGACACAGCAACTTTCACCGAGCTCTCTGAGATTGCTGAACAGGCCAAGAAACGTGCAGAAGTTGCTAGGTATGTAAATGATCACTCTCCAAAGATCCATATGTGACTAAACATTAAATTTTTTTACAAGAGATTAGTGAGAGATGTGTTGTGTTATGGTACATGCAGGCTAAGAGAAGTGCACACTCTCAAAGGCCACGTTGAGTCGGTAGTGAAGCTCAAGGGTCTTGACATTGACAATCTTAACCAACACTACACCGTCTAAGCCAAACAAGAATTTTTAATTATTTGCATGGAGACACATGACGACGTTTCGAGCAATAAAGTTGAAGAAAATGGGTTCATAAAGATGAAAAGAAGAAAAAGAAAGTTCCGATCGATTTGGATTCTCCTTCGGTTTCAGTTTCGTTGTTTCTTGGTAAAGACATGATGTAATCAGTGGAAAAGCAAAAAAGAAGAAGAATAAAGATGATAGGATGGATGAGTGAGATGGAATAAAGAAAAGAGACCGAGACACATAGTCGTCATGTGAAACACTCGTATCCAATACTCACTAGTGATCCCATGATTTTTGGTTAATTATTCTCTATGTTCTTTTTTTTTTTTTTAATATATAAGAGATTGAGTTTAATAATGATAGGAATAAATATTATTTCGTTCAACAAAAATTATGTTTCTATTCGGTGAAGTTTATTAAACCTGCATTAATAATAGGGATCACTNTTGTATCATTTATTTTTAATATTTGTATTACTTATAATTGATACAAAAGAATTTTACATCACTTAAAAAAGTGATTCTAGAAAATATGATGCAAATAATTAACATCATTTCCATTTTTTTTTGTATCAATTAAAATTATTGATGTCAAAGTGTATCAATTACCAAAAATGATATCATATTTTGTATCAATTGGTAGAAATGATATTATTATTTGT
>OVAQ01000249.1:0-40234 GCA_900406345.1 Erysimum cheiri | reverse complement strand
GTTGGAATATAATTTTACATTCTTTCAAAAAAAAAAAAAATAAATAAACTCTTCTTTTTCATTTGATCAATAAATTTTAAATTACATCAACCAAGGAAACAAAAGGGACAGGTTGTGTCATTCCACAGAGTACAGCATACATTAGTTTTGATGTGTTTGAACCAGGTTTGGTTCTGATTTTATCTTATTTTTGTATATAACTGACTTAATAGTGTACAAACTAAACCGAACGGTCCTGTCCCATTCAATTTGACATGGTTGTTTACTTGTTTTGCTTCAGACTTTAGATTATTTAACAAAATAAATATATCTAAATCTAAGCAGAATGGTTTAAATTTTTAGTCAAGATCATATTTGATTATGGGTTGTATAAGTATAACAAAATGATAAAATAAACCCATAATCACACAAAAAAAAACAAAAAAAAACAAAATGATAATGAATCAGTTTTCCACTTTTTGGTATGGTTTAAACTCATATTGTACTGATTCAATGGATTATATTCAATCTAGTTCATTTTTGTTTATAGTAAAAATCTATGACATGGATTTGTAGTGATTGGTACTACTAATGCGTTTTGTCATAATACTAATATAAATTTGAAAGAGTATGCACGTAAACCGTAGTGAAATATTAATCTATATTGCTGTCCTCATGCTTGAAAAATTCATACACAAAAAGTCTGAAACGAAGGTATGTGTATAACTATCTACAAAGTATAAACAATTATATCATACTTTATCTAGTGTTCTAGATGTGGGACAATATAATTTTTATTAACAAATAATATGGTGGGATCTAATTATATCAAATCTTTAATTTAAAAAAAAAGAGATAAATCATATTATTTTAAAAAGATAGCAATGAACAATTTTATAATGCACACATGTAATGCTTATTTATTTTATATCTTAAAAGGATTCTAAAATTTCCAATGCATGACTCTTTTAAGGAGGCCTCTTCTAAAGCCATCCAACAAATATGATTCTTTTTATCAGGTTAAATTAAAGAGCTTTTTGCGTGCTCAATTAATCAATTATACACTCACTAGTCTCTTTATGTCATTGACTACTACTTTGTATTGTAATAAATTAATTAAATAAACGCCTAAAACATTATGATTAGTAATTAGTACTCATGCTACGCACCAATTGTATTTTGTATACACGTACTATTTGCCTTTTAAATATATAGTGGTGCGTTTGCCAAAAAAAATATATATATATAGTGGTGCATTTATGTCACTAATTCTCACTCTTAGTGATTGAGTCATGAAAAGGACAAAATAGTGTTCAGAGAAAAGCGGTGCGATGGGAGAATCCAATGTGGGACTTAAGGCCTTTGTTTGGTTCCTTTACGAGACAACGACCAATCTCGTGTTTTTTTTTTTTTTTTCATTCTTTTGAAATGCAAAATGTCAAGAAGAAATATTTGAATAGAAGGAGACGACTATGACGATTGACGAGTTTGGATCATTCTTGTGAACGAGTTTATTTCACCGTCATGGCTTTACGAACTAATACGTACATTTTTTTTCAAGAAAACAATAGCTTTCAATGTCACAACTTATGACAGCCGAATCTTTCCATTTCGAGAGACTTTAAAGATTAAATTCCTTTTACCAAAAAAAAAAAGATTAAATTCTAAGAATCTTTTCAAAATGTGTAGTTTCACTAAAAAGCAGGTTTTGATCATTTATACTGATGTTTTTAGTTTTGGGAAGAAAATGTCAAAACTAGAACTGGTNAAAAAGAAAAGGTTTTTTTTTTTTTTTTTTTTTTTTTTTTTCTTCTTACCTAGAACTTGTTTTTACTTCTAGTTTGTAGCCTTTTGGGTTGATATGGATGCGATCAATCAAGAAGCTGTCGAGATCATACTCGTTTGTGGATCTCTTAGAGCATACACAGTGGAAAACCCAAAGTTTTGGGTGTGACCAATATATTTATTATAATTTTTTGTAAGAGGGAGAGAGATTTGGTTAGAGGAGAAAGAGAGAAGAGAGAGATAGATGGAACATCAAATATTAAAATAATACTCACATCCATGTGTTACACTATTCTATTATTTTTCTTTTTAATAATACTCACACCCCACCAAAACATACACCAATGTGTATGGTCTTATGTTCTCTTTTTATGATTTGTATCTTATTTATCACTACTTTAATCATTCTTTGGTGGTCCTTTTGGCATTGGTTGCCTTGTTACTTTGTTTTTCTTTTGTTTTGGTTGTAATTCCTCCTTTATTCATAGAGATTGAAGCTTTTTAATTTAATGAAATCAAATGTTTGACAAAAAAAAAAAAAAAAAACTTGTTTTTACTTTTATTTGATTCGGTTTAAAAAATTACAATTCGGTTTTGACATAAATTACTGAATAAAATGAGCAGTGATTAGAAGTGAAATGCCAATCGAACCGAGATTTATATATCTCGTATTATTTACTTCAATTTTTTGGTTTGTTTCTTAATGTTTTGAGACTTAAAAATTGTCATTTATCATATATTAATAACGTGACAATTACACGATGCATAAATCAGTTTGGACTCGAAATAACCAAACTTCTAACTAGTTTACCTAATTACGTTTGTGTCTTTGATTCTTTTTTCTCTTTTGGTTTTACACGTTTGTTTCTTCTCAATACATAGTTTTAAGCAATATATACTATTCTTCATGTTTCACATGCCGTGTTTTAGATACTTTCGTAGTGCATAATGTGTGAACATGATACGATAAACATACATATTAATAGACAAATTTAAACCAAGTGCCTTTGGCCTAGTGGTAAAGGGACTACAGCTGGAGTTTTCGCCCTGGGTTCGAATCTCCTTGGCCACCCGGAGACGCCTTAAGTGGTAAGAAAACGTGAATTTCTCGTGGGTCGCGTGGGATTAGTCTTTGGGCCTAGAAAGCCTTTGGGATCCCCACGGTTATCAAAAAAAAAAACAAAGACAAATCTATATTCTTTGGTTTTATTATTATCGAAATTTTGGTTCTTTTTGTTTGGACAGAGACATACATATGTTGTTTGCTCTCAGTCTATATATAGATATGAATATGAATATATGATAGTAGCTCTCTTCAACAATACATGTGCTTATATATGTAGGGGACCAATAATCCATTAAATTTTGGTGATCAAATAAATAAGAAAAATATTATATATTACATATGTTATTTATTTGTTGCAAACTGCAATATTTATTTCTTAAAGTTTAATGATTTGTGAGTTTGATTCGTAAACTTTGTGGTAAACAATGAAAGTAAAACGGTACAATATTGACTTTGAATGGTGAAGTGTAAAATAGATGGACCAAACACAAAACGGGTTTGTCCACTAAAACCCATATAACCCAAAAGGAAAAAAAAACACACTAAAATCCCTAAATCAAAAACAGAGTTGGTCTTTCTACTCATTGTGAGATTTCCAGAAATCGTTCTCAGGTACTTCCTCTTTAACTCGTTAAGCGATTCTCAATTGAGAGAGCAATCTTTGCATTCATAACATGTCCCAATCTCAAATTACACTGAGAGCAAAAAGATCAAAACTTTATTTTTCCTGACTTTTGGAATTGTTGCAGTATCCAATTCAAGAATGAGTACTGCGTCTGCTTTTAGTTCAATTTGCTTCGAACGAGGATGCTGCTTCAAGGTTTTATTCTCTAACTCTTTATTTCAAGTTTCTGATTTTTCCACATTGATCAAATTCAACAAAGAAAAAGCTAGTTTTTATCCTATTTATGCTCTCTGTACTCTGTAGCTTCCTGATAAAAATGATTACAAATGTGGGTTTGAAAGGGGGAAAGGAAGATTCGTGTAGCAGATAAGCGAGTCAATAAGCTTACTTTGGGATCCCATGTGGCTTCTTTATCTTCAAAGAGCTTCAGAGTTTCAGCCAATAGCTCTGCTAAACCAGAAAAGGATATTCGGATTGGTCTTCTTGGTGCAAGTGGCTACACTGGTGCAGAGGTTTGTGCAATGTTGAATCTTTCTCTTTGAAGTTTATTTTCCTTGAGTGATCTCTTTGGTTTTAAAATGAATCAGAGCTTAAGTGGTATGCATCTTGTTGCAAGTATGTATGTGGCTTTTTTGGGTATTGTCTTCTTTGTTTAGCTTAAGCAGTAAACATATGATAAGTTTAGCTTTTTCCCGATAAAAGGACGAAAAAGAAGCCTAGTTGTCATTGGTTTTCAAGGTTCTTTAAAATTTCATGGGAAAGAAGGGATGGATGAGGTATCTAAGTGTTGTTTCAAATGCATAAGTTAGTAAGTTTTTATTTGAACAATGATTTGGGATACCTTTTTTATTGAATGGCAGATCGTCAGGCTCCTTGCAAATCATCCGCATTTCCAGGTCACTCTGATGACTGCTGATAGAAAAGCTGGCCAGTCAATGGAAAGCGTTTTCCCGCACCTGAGAGCTCAAGTATAAAGTGATTTATATATTCCAAGTGATGAATCTGTTAAATGTTACTTTGTGATGATTGATGATTATACCTTTTTCTTGTCCACAGAAACTACCTAGTTTGATCTCGGTAAAGGATGCAGATTTTTCTAGTGTGGATGCTGTTTTCTGTTGTTTGCCTCACGGAACAACCCAGGTATATACTTCATTTCATACTTCCATTACAAAGCTTTTCCTAGCTTAACAGAAATGAGCGTGTATATTTTGACAGGAAATCATCAAGGAACTTCCCAGCGCTTTAAAAATTGTTGACCTTTCAGCGGTAATGCCCTAGAGAAATGGCTTATTTTTTTTCTTTCTATATGTGATATGCTTATCTAAAATGCACTTTTTAGGACTTCCGGCTGCGTAATATCTTAGAATATGAAGAATGGTATGGTCAGCCACACAAGGCAATAGAGTTACAGGTACTTTTCTCTCAAAAGCTACCGCTTGATTTTGTGTCTTTTGTGTTCATAACGCTTACACTTACCAAGTGTCATGCTGGGTTCAGAAAGAAGTTGTGTATGGTCTAACAGAGATTCTAAGGGAGGACATAAAAGAGGCGCGCCTCGTTGCTAACCCAGGCTGTTACCCGACTTCGGTTCAACTTCCTCTTGTTCCTTTAATGAAGGTTTTTTGTCTATTCTTTTTTGGAATGCGATTGTATTAGACTGTCTAGTCTTCCATCAACTCTTCTCAATGTGTTGACTTTGATGCAGGCAAAACTCATCAAACATGAAAACATTATTATAGACGCAAAATCTGGTGTTAGTGGAGCAGGTTAGCTTACTCCGTGATCATTATCCATAAACAATGATGCAGTAGAATGTTTTTAGTTTCTTGACTGATATGAAATTATCATCAGGACGTGGTGCTAAGGAGGCGAATCTTTATTCCGAGATAGCTGAAGGCATTTCTTCTTACGGTGTCACAAGACATCGCCATGGTATGTCACATTTTGATCATTACAATGAGTAAAATCTGGTTCTATGATTTGAATTCAACTGTCTGTTTTTATTTTGCAGTTCCTGAAATTGAACAGGGATTATCTGATGTTGCACAATCAAAAGTAACAGTCAGTTTTACGCCGCATCTGATGCCAATGGTACATAAATCTTAAGCCTGTTCTCTATGGTTTTTTAGCCTCAAAACCGATTAATTGGTCTTTCGTTGTTCGTGTAGATCCGTGGAATGCAATCAACTATATATGTGGAAATGGCTCCCGGGGTAACATCCAAAGACTTACACCAGCAATTGAGGACGTCTTATGAGGTAATGATTACTCTTGTGTTGTAAGCCAATTTACTACTTTTGTTACTCATTATGTTTCACAAAATGTTTTGTAGAATGAAGAATTTGTCAAAGTGTTGGATGAAGGAGTTGTTCCTCGGACACACAACGTTAGAGGATCAAACTATTGTCATATGAATGTCTATCCTGATCGAATCCCCGGAAGAGCTATCATAATCTCAGTGGTAATTGACTGTTTATAAACGCATCTTTAATTTTTCCACAAACGCCAATTCCTCCTATATAAAAAGCTCTATGGTTGTTGCAGATTGATAATCTTGTGAAAGGAGCTTCAGGACAAGCGTTGCAGAATCTAAACATAATGTTGGGATATCCTGAAACAACAGGACTCCTACACCAGCCACTTTTCCCTTAAAGCTATTCCAAATTCATCCTTTAAAACGGTGAAACAACTTTATTATTATTATAAACGAATAATAAGACCCAATTTTGGTATAATTTATTTGTAAAACGGTTCCTTTACATATTCCATACTAGTTTACAATTGTTGATAAGAAATAAACACAATAATTTAACATCGAAAATGTACAATCAACCAACCTCCTAATCTATTAGAATACCACATCATTGTGTTTCCATATTATTCATGTTATATACACTTACACATATACTTCCATACTAGAGAGTGTTTTTCAACTAATTGAAATTACCAATCAATAGAAGGTAACACATCAGTTTCAATTAACTTACTCGAAGCCAATTTGATTGTAGCTTCTGTAATCTGGTTCTCTTCAACCACAAGGTTCTTCAGCGACGAGTTCATCAGAAAAGCCTCCACATGATGATACTGTATCAGCGGACAACTTACGATGTTTAAAGTCTTCAACTTCACACAGTGTTTGTTCAAAGCAACCAACACTGCACCTGTCAAATTCTTACAATCTTGCAAATCCAACTCAACCAAACCATTGCAAGAAGCTAGCATCGAAACAACTTCTTTATCGAATAACCACTCGTTGCGAGTCAAATCTAGCTTCCTTAGTCTTCCCAAATACTGTCCCAATGTCGCCAACAGACCGCGTTCTCGTTCAATCGCGTCGCATTTATGCAAAGAAAGCTCTTCAAGACTCGAACTAAAGCTTAAAGCTAATGCCTTTAGACTCAAACCAGTCACAAAAACACAGCTTGTGAGCCTAATGGTAGATAAAGACTTGAAATTCGCAGCTAGAGAGACGAGATGATCATCGGTCAAATCCATCGGTAGACGTAAATCGAGTGTTTTCAAAGTATCATAACATCTAGCATTGTTCATGAAATGAACTAACCCATCTTTGCTTCCACCATCATGAATCAACAGAGACTTCAAAGATTCACAAATCTCAGATACTTTCAGCAGAACCACATCAACTATACTCCTACATGTTCTTAACTCAATCTCTTCCAAATTCTTCAAACACAAACCGAAAATCTCGGCATCTCCAATGCTTCCACAAGATTTCAGATACAACTTCTTAAGCTTTCTACATCTTTTCCATAACCAACTAACTCCATTATCATCAGGTTCGATTCCAGATAAAGAAATCGATTCCAAACCCAATTCTTCAACTTCCGGGTTAGGTATTGACCCGGAATCTTGAGAATCCGTAGAGTAAACAACGATTGATAATTCTTTAAGAGATGAAAACAGAGCAATCCAAGTGAAATCAGAGTTTTGGGGTTTATACAGTTTGATAGAGAGAGAAGTGAGAGATAAAGAAGTAGAGAGAGGAAGTAAAGAAGATAAAGAAATTGGATTGATCAAGAAACTGAGTTTTCTGAGATTGAAGCAGCAAGAAGATATGATTGAGATGAGATTATCGTTGAAAATCGTTTCAGCCTTGAGAAACTCATCATCCGAACGAAATGAGGTACTGAATGTTTGGAAAACGCTGAAGCGGAGAGAGAGGGAAGAGAGACAAGGATGGTTATGGAGGATAGAGGGCAAAAGGGTAATTAAAGAGGCGTCGTGTGGGCTGAATTGTAAAGACATGGAAGTCTTTGATGCTCTGTAGAGACGAAGCCATCGCTTTGAAACAAGAGGAACCGATTGGAAAGAAGGTGACGAAGAAGACGGTGGCAATCTCGTAAATATCTCTCCAAGAATCTCATCGAATAAAGTTTCTTCCATTTTTTGGATGAAATCGAAACAAGATGAAGAAAGAAGGATTTTTGCTGAGGTTCTTGTGGCTTTGGTTTCGAGAGAGACTTGTGTGTTGTTTGATTCTTTCTTGGGTTCACGCAAGAGACACGGAAAGAAGAATTTGATAAGTTGAGTTGTGTTTGTCGTATGACAATTCTTAACATTTTAATAGCATTAATTTTAGAATCACATTTATATGTTACAATTAACAAAAAATGATTTATATAACGTAAAGTTTTCTTTATTAACGGAGTAAAAGTTCAATTAAAGGTTAGCAATATTTAGGGTTAGTAAAAGTTTTCTTTATCACTATTTCGTATAGAAAAAAATAAAATTCTTAATATTTTATTTTCATTTTAAGTTATTCAAGTTTAACTTTATATTCTGATTGTGTTGCTCTATAGTATTTGATCCAGAAGATACATACTATTTTGTTTATCCAAATTATTACATAACAAATTTTGAATGAAATTATTAGGATTGATTAAGTTTCAATAAAATGTTTTCCCACCTTGGTTTACTTTAGTATTAAATTACTTTTATTAGCAAATCAGTTCTTCTTTAATCTTTAGTTGACATCATAAGACATAAAGAATCGAATATTATAATTTATCCAAATAAAATAACTACAAAAAAGGGAATCTATCTTAATCAACTGAGAAGTACCAACCTTTAGCTTATGTCATATAAATATATAATTTAGTGAAATTAATATTATTTTCAATTTTTACAAAAGTAGGTGAGAGGGGAGAAATAAGGAATTAGGTGATTTTGCTAAGGGTTGAGTTATCTTTAAAGACAAATAAAAATGTTCTATAAGAAAGATAAAGCGACCAGCGACCTTTCTTTCTTAAGTACATAATGTGATAAATATTAAAAACTTTGTCAAACAAAAACTTGGTGACATGAAGGAATAAAATGTTTAAAACACCTTATTGTCACGTTCGTGTTTGAAATATAATAGGATGATTGGAATCATCACAACTTCAATACCAAACATTACCATCAAACCCAAGCTAAATGGGACACAGACAAATAAGAACACAAACATCTAAAAGACAATTTTTTTTATTTATTTTTTGTTGCCCTAGTAAGAGAAGATTGAAATTACCAGTGTCATGGAGGCCATAACAAATGGAGTAAGGCATATGAACGAAATGACCAGAGATAGAGCCACATGGCAACAAAGCTATTGATGCTACTCCTTCCTTCACTTCTCCTTCCTTCACTTCTCCTTCATCATTCTTCTTCTTCTTCTCTATCTCTCCATCTCTTCCTTCATCTGAAATCGCACAATTCCATTACCACAACATCAATTTTCAAAAAACCCACTAACAGTTTCGAAATAAAGCTACAAACTTTACCCATTGTTGCTTGATAGAGTAATCGATTCTCTCTACTCTACCAAAGTGTTTGGCTTTAGGGTGTTTTCAACTACTTTAAAACGACTGTGTTTAAAGGTCCTTAATCAAACCCTCTTCTTTAGTCTCTTTACGTGGGTGCACACGTCCCTTCTTCTTAAACCTGGTTGCATTATCTTTTATTGGACCAGTGTTATCCCCTTCCCTCGTTTTTCTTTTGTATTTATTGTCAGGTGCCTGCTCTTCGCCATTCGACTGCTGCTCCTCAGTTTCGTTGTGTATATCCCGTTGCTGAAACTGCTGCTGCTTCGCTTGTCGTATCTTCAGTTTCTGGACATTATCAACAGCAAATTCTATAACAGGGCGATGCTGAGGACCAAATGTCTCTGCAAAAATAACCAAGCCGATTACCATAACGTGAAAATTATCATTATTGGACTTCACTGCATCCTAAATCATATGTTACATAGATTTTTGTAGATGCCAGAATGATATTTGTCTCGTCTTATCGGTCTCCTTGTACTCCGAGAACCGTAAAATCATCAAATGCAAATTCGAAAGAAGTAGTTAAATTCGACCGAAAGTTAGCTTCCCGCAAAATGGATTACCAGGATTGTTGTTAAGTACTCTCAGGGCCACAAGAGCATGTTCATGCTCCGTGAACTCGACAAAGGCAACTCCACGGGAGTAGTTCTTAGTATCAACTTTACCCTTCTTCTCATTTTGTAAGAACTTGATCTGCATAGAAAAAAAAAGAAACTGGGTTCAGATAATAGAACTATGTTTGAATTGTAGCACAAAGGGGAATAGCTGACCTGTCGAATAGAAGGCTTCTGCTTTGTAGCTCGTGAAGCAACAGCATCAACTAAGAGCCTGTTTAGTTGCTTTTGATTCATGGACTTGGGCAAATTGTAGAACACAATCCTTGTTCGAGATACATGGAAGTTAGGAGACTGAAGCTTTTTCATCTTGTTTTCATGCAATCTGCGAGGCCAATCACATGTTCATTCTTCTCTAATACCAAATCACTACAGTAACACCCATATATGAGAAAGTTTAAAAGTTTTACCTTCGTCGCTTGTCCATATCTTCTGCAGACACACCCTCAGCAGCAGGTGTACCATCAAGGATCTGACCTTCCTGTGGAAATCAAAACAGGATGATATTTAGTGCGTGTTTGAGAAGCATGCAGATATTCCGATTTCCAGAGTTTTTTGAGGATTAGGTGAAGTGTGTACCTTAGCAAGATAAAGATTCCGATGGTCAAGATTCTTCTCCTCTGTCTTTTTGAGTTCTATGTCTTGTGCAGCTTTCTTACCCACAGCTCTCATAACGTTCAGTTGCCTACCTTTAAGAAGGACACCGACACCTGAGGCAGTATTGGCAGCTGAAATGGCTGCAACTGATGCATCTGCTGTTTTGAACTTGAGAAAAGCGGTCCCTTCTGGTCGTCTGAGAAATTAAACAGAAAAAAATCGAAGCTTTCAGTTTATGGAGATACCAGAGCCTGAATTCTTTTATAATGATTGAATGAAGTTCATAGAAGGATGCATACTTTGTGACCTTGTGGAGAACAAGGAATAAAGATTCAACTTCCCCAAATACAGCAAACCTCTGTTTGACTTCTTCCTTAGTAACATCAAAGGGGAGGTTTCTTATAAATAAAGTTCTCTCAAAATCATCATTTGCCTGCGTTTCTTTGGGAGCCATCTCTTTAATTTTACTGGATTTCAAAGGTTCAGAGACACCAGAAGAGTCGGCGACTGGCTTAGTTAATGAATCCTTACGTTTGTCTTTATCTGACTCCGTGTCTCCATCATGAGAAGCGATAGAACCCTTTGAAGACGCAAGCAAGTTCTTAAGCACCTTTCTCGCAACATCTGCTTCCTCTTCAAAATTCACATCAATCCTAGCATCTGATTCACTTGGTTGGTTATTGCCGTCCTCCTCCTCATCATCAGTATCATCTCCTGAAGGTTGGTGACTTTCTACAGCATCATCAACCTCCTCCAAATCAACACTAATTTTATCACTGTCCCCGTCACTTCCTTTTTGGTCACCTGCCGCCAAAGAGCATATGAATTATCTGTTAGGATGACCTAGACAAAACTTTGGCCACCGACTGTATCCATTTTCCTCATATACAAGTTGAGTAAAAATTGTCTTTAATAGTTAACAAGGTATTAAAATTCCAGCGTAAAAAACAATATACCATCGGCTGAAGCAGTAGTGGCATCAGCGGCACCATTGTAAAGATTCTTTGGTACAGCCCAGTCTACAGCTATAGGCCTTTTACTAAACATGTGCCCATTGAACTTTTGAATTGCCTGAAGATGCAAATATAAATAAGACAAGTGATCCGAATGGAGGATAACCAAAAGGAGAGGATAACCCATGTTTCTAGATCTTACATTTTCTGCATCTTTCTTACACGTGAATTTGACAAATGCAAAACCCTTAGGTAGCCTGCCAAAATATTACACTAAATGAGAATAATATACATTGATTTTAGTCATAATCAAGAAATTTACTCTGACCAGTTAGAACATACCCAGTTTCAAAATTTTTGGGAATAAAAACATCCCAGACAAACCCTACTGCTGAAAAGACCTCTTTTATATCACTAGGTTTAGCCTGCGAATTTCAAAACATTCATGAGAAAAACATAGATTTATAGTATATGATACTGTAGAAATAACAAACAAATCCAGGTTTTAAGAACCTTGAAAGGAAGATTTCGGATAATTAATTTCCACTTCTGAGCCTTTGAGCCCTGCCTCCAAAAAAATACCAATGAATCAAATGCTAATCAGTTAACTTATCGATAGAGGTACAGTGGTGAAAGCATATAATGTTCACCTCCCCACCAAGCTGACGAGCCCAAATGAGATTTCCCTTTATCTCTGTTTGATGTAATTTTGCAACTGCGGCACAAGCAGAATTGACACTCGTAAAAAGAACAGCTGATGCCTCTGCCCTGCATCCGTCTTGGGTAAGACCTGAAAAAGTAATCGTTTTAACGTTTAATAAATGCATCATGAGCATGCAGTTTGGCATGCTCTTATATAAGAAAATCAAATAAGTTTATAACTACATGCCCATAGTAGTAATTAACAAATGGATAGAATGTCTTGGAAACTTTATTCAGATACTACAAAGGGTATGTGCACACAGGCTTTAAGAAAATATTACTCTCTTCCCAGGAATCATACGAAACTTGTTATAGCTAATATCATCTAATAATTAATGGAGATTCCTGTCCCAATAGTGTTCATTGAGACTACTCATTTTGTGCTGTGCTGGAATAACAATGCCGTTAAACCAAGCAGCTCTGAAGGATAATTTGACACTTAACTAAGATATCAACATCTGTGTGAATAAAAACTCTATAACTAATAGATATAACTATAAAACTTGGTGGGGGTATGTAAGCAGGCATTTGCGTCCATGCTCTTTACAATATTCTTACCATTTTGTTGAAGCTCTTCTTTGGGGAGGGGATATCTGAAAGAGCACACAGTGCCAATCTCTTTGACGCGACTACGGACTACCTCTGCCATCTCAGCATTAACAAGGCCACCAAAGATAACAGTTCTTGCAACTCTTCACCCAATGAAAAAAGAGAGACGCATTTTTGATGATGCCTACATCTTTCTAATTACATGCTTAATCTCAATGGGATAGTCTTCCTTCCAAAGGCTATTATAAAAATTCATTCAGTACATATCTATAAGGAAATTAGCACATTATTATCAAAACATACCTGTGCTTATCTGAACATGTTTCTTTATCAGGTAAATCAACATGAAGCTTTGTTGGTCGCTCAATTGGCTTCTCTACTTTTTGATGCAAAATACAAAATTAATGATAAACGAGAATCAAAGAAGCATACTTAAACAAATATAGGAAAGCTTATAACCTTTCTTGTCTGTCTCGGGGATCAAAGTGCCCTCGTCACTCTGTGCCTGGGAACTATCGATCCCTAATTCGAAAAACAAAGAAATCAGAAACGTAGAGATCCCTAATTCGAAGAATAATAATGAAACTCTTAGATACTAAAAGTTTTACAAAAGCAACCTTGAGCTGCTTTAGTACGACGCTCTTGAAGAGAAGGCCGATGTGTGGCCTGTTTAACTGTAATCCTACGGCCCCCAACAGTAGAACCGTTCTTCAACTCAATGGCACGCTTAACATCTTCTGGTAAAGCACTGCAAAGGAAGAAAACTAAGAACCAATATCACTTTGCTCAGTAAGAAAAAATAGTTATAAACAAGTTGTTAAGCTTACAATATAACAAACGCAAAGCCACGGTGTTCGTTTGATCCTGAAAAAAAAAACAGATCATTAGCTCCTGTGATTTGGCATGATAACTTTAAATTTCTATTGTGACCCCAAATTCACAAAACCTTTATTTGTGACCAGAAAGCAACGCCTGACGGGACCAACGTCACTAAAGGCTTCTTCGAGCTGAAACAAATTTGAAGATCGATTTACAACTCTCCAAGCCAAATTCGAGTTAACAAGCTGTTGGAAAAAGACGGTACCTGAGCGTTTGTGATAGAATAAGGCAAGCCAGAGACGCATATAGAGTGTGGAGACTTTTCGTCTCCATCTTTCCTCTCTTTCTTGTTTTTCCCCATTGATAGCGAGAGAGATTTCAGATTTTTGAGTTGCAGAGCTCAAAAAGAAAAGAGGGCTGAGCATGTCGAGCCAGTAAAATCTAGGGTTTATATACCAATCCACTAAATGGTACGATTTCGGTTGGCTCGGTTCAGTTTATCCGGTTATGGTGTATTGTGTTTTTTTTTTTTTTTCTTTTTCTTTCAAATCCTCTAGTTTAAGATTTATTTTAATTTAGTTTTGATTTATTTTAATTTGCTTTAACTCAAAATAATTTAATTTAATTTTGAAATTTAATTTCATTTTTATTTAATTTAGTTTAAGTTAATTTAGTTTAGTTTATCTCAATATGTTTTTTTTTACAAATAACTGATCGCTGGAGATCGCTTAAAAACCTAACTTCGATCGCAGGTTAGCAACTTTCAAACAAACAATGTAATCGCTTAAGAGCATATTTATCAGCGTATACTCTAGTGTGTTATGTGATTAAAAAAATCAGAAAATATTTGAACAGTGGTGATACACTCGGTAGACACTTCTTCAGCAAGAAGCTTCTTGCCTCAAATATGTATGTGACGTGTACTATTATGAACACGTGTACCAACATTATTGATCCCATAATTTTCTCTCATTTTTTATTTCTTCTTTCTTCTCTCTCTTCATAAATTTCATTCAATATTTATCATTAAAATAATGTTAAGATGTAAATTGAAAGTATACTTGGGTATACCCCATAAATATGCTCTTATGTCAAAATGAGAGAGATGGGTTTGGAACCTGATGGCAAAACCAGAGCTTTGATGTTACAGAACTTAAAGAAACACCAAAAATAAGGTTATAATAATGCTTTTCTGTTCTACTCATACTTTGTAGTAATGTCCAGTTTCATAAGTCAAAATGCACTCAAAGCCCACTAAATGAATCAGTATCAGTTAATTATAAGAAAACTAGATAAGGCCCCGCGTATATGCGGGTTTAGAATTAAAAATTTTATTATCCGTGTAAGAAAAAAAATGAAAACTCGTGTATACACGTAAATAAACAGTTTAAGAACAAAAAACTTACCTTCTCATCAAGTAGGAGAAAATTTAATCCTATAGGCTCATTATTCTTTTAAAGATTTCTTACTTTCCACTTTCTTGTAAGACGTATTATCGTTCGACAATAAGAACGTTATTTGATTAGTTGATCTAGTATTATATATTCTTTGTTGTTATTTTTGAACTTGGGTATTTATCTTCTGTTTGATGATATCTAATCTGAAAATTGAAAAGAAAATAAAAATAAATTAGTAATAAATTTAATAAAAAGTTAATGTATAGATGTTATCATATATGAGACCGATTAAGTTCTCGGTTGAATGTTAGTACATATATGTTAAAACTTAATTCTATTTACTATTAAAGAATCCCTTTAAAAATCCATATGTAGCACATATACACAAACTACATATGGTTTATATGTACACTTAGAAGATAGAACAAAACCTTGGAAACCTAATACTCATGGACGAAAAATATAACATCTGCAAAAATCCATTCTTATTTTCACCAAAGAAAAATCCATAAGTTATGAGTTGTTTAAAGTTGTTTGAATTCAAGACGTTTATAGTTGTTTAATTGAACTTTTGGATTTTATATCAATTGTATTACATAAGCAACCATAATCTAAAGATTACAAATCAATAAACATAAATTGTAACATGGTAAAAAAGACGTACCTTCAAAATCAAGCATGAAAAAAGTAAACAAAATTTTTTTTTTTATCAATATGACAAAGTTGAATCAATAATGGTGTTTCTAAAAAAAAAATTCGTTTCGTAAGAAAAATATGAGACCATCTATTTGATTATATAGACATAAAAATTTACAATTCCTTTTTCTTTTAGGATTAGTATTATATGAGATATATACGTATAATTTTTTCATAATTATCTTTATACAATTTTAATATAATTCATTCATAATTATCTTTATATTTTTTGAAATTATTAAAAATCAAATTATTTTTGACATGAAAATTTATAATTTACTCATAATTATCTTTATACAATTTAACTATAATTTATTCATAATTATCTTTATACATTTTAAAATTATTTAAAAATAAAATATTTTTAACACATGTTACAATCTTTGTCCGTTAAAATCGACATGTGTCAAAATCACGTGAGTTACTAACTTCGAAAACTGTACTTTATATAATAAGATATAATAAAACTTTTATTTTCACAACCTAGAGTGGAAAGATGTACTATATATAGCAAAATATATTAATATCTGTATTTAGGGACCAAACTTTTAAAGACTAAAAAAACAAAAAAAAATCCCAAATTTCTCTTTAATCATTAACATTAAAAAACAAATCCCAAAAGCCAAAACGGGAAGCAACTTTATCTCAAAAACATAAAACAACACGTAGTTTGGTCACCCACACGTTCATTTCAAAGTCTCCAACACCTGAAATATCAAAAACACAGAGAGAAAGCTAAAGCGACAACGAATCTTCTCTCACCACCAATAAAATTCCGCCACGTCACCGTCTTTCCCCTCAGTTTTCTTCCCCCTTTCCATAAACCCTGTAAAAACCCCTTTTAGGGTTTCAATCTCATCCATCTTCAAGCTCTCTCACTCACATCATTGAGATTTTACAGTCACTGTCCACTCAACAAAAAAGCTCCTTCAAAAAATTTGTCTCCTTTGTTTGCGTTGATGTAGCAGCAAAACAATAAAACAAGAAATGGTTCGTTTCTCGTTCTACTTCTGCTTTCTCCTTCTCTTGCTTTGGGCTGGAGAAATTTCATCGCAATTGGGTTCTGGTCCACACATTACGGATGTTAACATACTCTTACCTCCGAAGATGAAGAACCCAGTTGAGTATCGACTTCAAGGAAGTGATGGCTGCTTCAAATGGTACATTTACCCGCTTCATCTCTCTTCAATATATATCATCTTAGATATTTGTTAAAGTGTGACTAGAATGAAGCTTGATTGAGGAATGATTGCTTTTTCTTTACATGGGTTTTTGTAATAGAGCTTCAGAGTTCCTGAGAACATGATGATTAAGGATTGCTTGATTGTGATATCGTTTCATGATTACTTGATTCTATTGGGATACTTCTGCGAAAACGGTGTTCATTTCTGGATATATATGCTGCTTGGTTCTCTAGTGTTATGAGCTTAACTCAAGAGATACAAGCTAATCTGAAGCATTAGAGTGTTATAGAACTCAATTATGGTAGATACTGGATTTTAGATTTTCTCTGTACTGAAGCTTAAAGGTTTTTTCTTTTTCAATTCTTAGCTGTATTACTTGTTGATTGTGCGTGTGATGTGTTTATGGAAAGCTCAAGTTTGTGATGAGATATTAGAGATCAACGTTCTGTTTTCTTGTGAATACTTAGCTGAGTTTGTTTATTCCTTGTGTCTTGTTCAATTTAAAAATCTGTGAATAAAGTGATTACAAATCTGAGTTTTTTTTGGTTTTATTTTGCAGGTCATGGGATCATCATGATATTCTCTCAGTGACACCTGAGTTTAATTCGAGCAGTCATTGCTCGACCAGCGCGCGGCTTAGATCGATTTCTCCGTATAGTGGTAGAAAGGAGACTGCAGTTTATGCCACTGATATACAGACCGGGATGGTGATTCGCTGCAAGGTGTTTATTGACAACTTCTCACGGATTCAGATTTTTCATAATTCTATCAAGCTTGATCTTGATGGACTTTCCATGCTTAGAGTCCGCGCTTTTGATAATGAAGGTTAGTGCTTTCTAGAAATTAACTGTGTCCTCTGATAGCCTTTCTCCATTCTTGCTTGATATTGGGTTTTAGTTCATCATACAATCGTAAGATTTACAAGTCTATAGTCTAATGTTTTGATATAATGCACTGTTTTTCATCTATTTGTGCTGTAATTTTGAATTTTCTGAAATCTATCTGCAGAAAACGAGTTCTCCTCACTGGTAGGTCTACAATTCATGTGGAAGCTAATGCCTGAAAGTGATGGATCAACACATCATCTTGCTCATGTGCCTCTAAAGGAATCTCCATTGACAGACTGTGGAGGACTGTGTGGCTACTTGGATATCCAGAAAAAGCTTGAAGATAGTGTATGTACATCTATTGATTGTGAATTATTAAATCTAAAAGTTTGCTGGATGAGATCTAATGTGATACGGTAAATGCAGGGTGTATATGCAGATTTATTTGTGGTGAAGGGAACCAAAATTGGACATGAGAAGGTCTCAGTTCATCTGCTTGAGGCTCCTCTTACCCATATAGCCGATGAAATAGTATTAACGGTAGCAGAGGCCATGTCTCTTGAACCTCGTTCACCAGTCTATGTCCTGATGGGAGCTTCTTTTGGTTATACGTTAAAGGTCATGCGTGGAAATGTTCCTCAAGGTTTGTCTTCATCTTGAAGATTAACTTGTTATTTAACAATGTTTAAGATAAGCGGAGGTTTTATGATATATATGTTAAATAAAAATGATGTGTATAGCATCTTAGTACATTTTCATATTAAACTGTCAGGATTGTTCGCTTTAAGATGTCTCAGTGGTGTTAATTCATGCTCTGTTATCTTACTTGCCAATCTATTGCTTGACTGGGTTATTGTTTACTGTTTTTGCAGCCGTTCATCTGCCATCATCTCATCACAGATGGTCTGTGTTGAACTCTTCTGTTGCTCAAGTGGATTCTTTGATAGGTCTGACTAAAGCACTAAGCTTGGGGGTGACAACAGTTGTTGTTGAGGATACTCGGGTTGCTGGCCACATTCAAGGATCATCTATTAATGTTGTCACTCCAGATACTTTTATCATGTACATGTCACCTTGGTCAACTTCAGGGGATCCAATGGCAGAATCAAAACCTTTTCCATCATCTATGCATTGGTATTTGGTGTCTGGTCGTCAATATCTAATTCAAATGAAGATTTTCTCTGGAAGACCTGATGCACATGAAATCTATATAACTGAGGTATTTCTCTTTTTCTTTTACCTTTTTTTGCATGCCCATCTGTAGTTTACATCAGTTTCTTTGTGTGACAATGTTACCTTGCCTCTGTATTCTCTAACTATAGGACGTGGTGCATAGTTTCTTTATCTTTAGGTTGTCAATCAATCGTCCATGTGTTCTTCTTTGGAGAGGAAACTGCTGGTGGATACACAGTATTCAAATCTTTAATACTGAAGAAAAGCCTGATGACGTGTCTTTTGTAGCTGTTTTTTTTTTTCTCACTGCTGTTCATTTGTTTGCTTTCAAGTTTCTCTTTCCTTTGCCGAGTTATGTCCAGATGATTTATTGTACATAATATTGAAGGTATGTTCAACATAATAGTTTCCTTTGTGTTGATTGCAGACGGATGACATAAAACTGTATGGAAAAGATTCAGACTATTGGAAAATCTTCTCTCTGCCAGATGAACTTTCCTCTGAATATGGTCAGCGAAATTCAAGAATTTTGAAAGCAATCTCACCAGGATTAGGAGAGCTGACAGCCACATTGACTTACTTCAGTGGGCATCAAGACTCAAAAGAGGTGAGAAAATTAGATACTTTTTTGGAAACCTTTTTGTCTCTTTCCATTTGTTGGTATTACAAGTTCAACAACTTCGTCTCTAGCAGGTTCTCAAGGTTGTCCAAGAAATTATGGTTTGTGAAAAAGTGCAGTTCACATTGAAAACTGAAGATGACGCACCTAAGGTTCTACTCCCTTGGACCCCTGCTGTTTATCAGGAGATGGAGCTAATTGTGACAGGAGGTCAGTTCCCAATCTATGGTTCTCGTGACCTATCCTTTTCCAGTTTGAAAAACCATGGTGACTCAATGATTGTTCTACTCATTATAGGTTGTGCAAAAGCATCGAGTGACTACAAGTGGTTTACTTCAGATATGAGCATTTTGTCTGTGTCAGCTTATGGAATTATACAGGCAAAGAGGCCTGGAATAGCCACTGTGAAGGTGGTGTCGACTTTCGATTCACAAAATTTTGATGAGGTACATTGCCTTCCTTGCATATTATCCTTCAGATGATGCTTCAACAAATATAGGAAATAAATTTACTTTTAAATTTCAAGAGGGGTGGATCAGGAACAAATCCAAAGGCCCAAACTTTTTTTGCGTTGCAAGTTATCCTGCTATGGCTATACTCTAAATTACGGTGCTTGGGTGCTGATTATTTCATTCTTCATAGGTTATAGTTGAAGTTTCTATTCCATCCTCTATGGTTATGTTGCAAAACTTTCCAGTAGAGACAGTTGTTGGATCACACCTGCAAGCAGCTGTTGCAATGAAGGCTTTGAATGGTTATGACCGGGACTTTTCTTTTGTTACTTCTGTTGTTTATATAGCATTTATATTTTTTGTTTTGCTTTATTTTCTTTTAAATTGTTAACCTTGGAGATCTTATATTATCAGGTGCCTCGTTCTCTAAATGTGATGCCTTTAATTCATTGATAAAGTGGAAGACAGGGAGTGAGTCTTTTGTGATTGTTAATGCAACATCTGAGATGATGATGTTGGACGGACTAAGAAGCACGGACTCCGGCCCTCCTTGTTCACATGCTTCAATATATACTTCATCTCCTGGCCGCACAGTGCTACAAGCAACGCTGGCAAAAGAGTTCCATTATTTTGATAAATCTTTGAGTGAATCAATAGATTTGAAAGCAACTTTAAGTATCGGGGCCTATCTGCCACTTTCTGTCAGACAAGATAGTGACGGGAATCATCATGGTGGATATTGGTTTGATAGGGCACAAGAAGAAACTGATCTTGGTGTTAGTAAGTTATATCTTGTACCTGGGACATATGTTGACCTTATGCTTCTGGGGGGACCTGAAAGGTGGGATGACAATGTTGAGTTTACTGAGACTGTGAAGACATTGTATGAAGATGAGGAGGATGTTACAAGCAGAGTTAATGTCCATCATGAGTTTGACCGCCACGCTAACATGTATAGAATTTCATGCAAGAAGCTTGGTTCCTATGTAAGTTGCTGACATTCTATGTGATTATTTTATATTTGTTGGCATTACTTTTTATCTCTAAGGTGAAAGATGACAGTGTCACCTCTCCCTTACTTGTATTCATCCAGAAACTGGTATTTTTGCGTGGGAATCTGGTGGGTACGGACCATCCTGTACCTGCAGTGGCAGAAGCTTTCTTGTCTGTTCATTGCAACTTACCATCATCTGTTGTGCTCATTGTTGATGAACCTGGTATGTTCAATATCTCCTCTTCCATAGGTTGGATCTTTCAGAGTTTCTCTAGGAGTTAATTTACGTCTATTGTTTAGGTATGCCATGATTTGCTCATGACATGAGGTTATACATGTCATTTTACAGTTAACAAGCTTGATGTGATTAGAGCTGCTAGTCAAGCTGACAGGGCACCAGGAAGACTTCGTGTAACTCCTGTGACTGTGGCAAATGGGCAGATAATTCGTGTGGCTGCTGTTGGTATTAGCGAGTTTGGAGAAGCTTTTTCAAACTCATCAACTCTTTCTCTCAGGTGGGAACTGAGCAGTTGCAACAATTTGGCATACTGGGACGATGATTATAATTCAAAAATGACGAAGTCTAGTTGGGAGAGATTTCTGGCACTTCGCAATGAATCAGGATTGGTAAAGATATTAACCAATTCCCTCGTCGTTATTTGATTCTTCTGACGTTAAATTATTTATCTTTTAATATATACCATTTACTATTTTGACAGTGCACTGTCCGAGCCACTGTTTCTGGTATTGATCATTCTATAAAAAGGCAGTACTCAACTCTGCTTCCACAAGGTTCCGAAAGTACTCTCACCGATGCTGTACGCTTACAGGTATGCATTTTGTGAGACTTATTGCAGTAGCTTTATTCATTAGTTATCTGATCACACACTTAAGGGTCCAATTAGATTTTCCATCAGTATTCTGATAATCTTTCTTACTATATATATGTTTCTCATTTCTGTCAATTGGTTGAATATGCAGTTAGTTTCCACACTAAGAGTCACACCAGAGTTCAACCTGGTCTTTTTCAATCCTAATGCCAAGGTAAATCCTACTCATTAGTAAGTGCTTCCTTTTAAACATTGGTAAATGATAGTTTGATACATACCTGGATACATTGGAATCATGGATGGTTTTCAATTATTATTTGCATTTCTCCGTATTCTTATTTATCTCTAGTTCTACATGTTTTGAGAGCACCAAAACTAGGTTTTTAGTACTAATTCAATAGTTATCCACCCAAAGGTAAATTTGTCAATGACTGGAGGGAGCTGTTTGTGGGAAGCAGTTGTGAATAATTCTCGTGTAGCAGAAGTTATTCGACCCCCATCTGGCCTGCAATGCTCGCAAATGATGCTGTCTCCAAAAGGTTTGGGGACTACGCTTGTGACAGTATACGACATTGGGGTTTCTCCCCCACTGTCAGCTCTTGCGTTGGTAAGTGTTTGCTCTAAATATGTTAATTCGATTCCGTAGACTTGTGAGATTTTATTGATTTCTTATGTATGATGAACATGACTACGGCTTCTCTGGGGAACTAAAGATGTACGATTAACTGAATCTTTCATGCAATTTCTTATCATACAGATTAAAGTTGCCGATGTGGACTGGATAAAGATTGCCTCTGGGGATGAGATAAGTATAATGGTATGTTTAGCGGGTTTATCCCTTTCTATAGTATTGTATTATTCCCACCCCGTTTGTTTTCAGTTCTTTTTTTGGTTCCACATTGCTTTCTGTGATCTTTAGTATGATGTTTTATGATGCTTAATTGGAATGTGGCAGGAAGGAAGTACACACTCCATTGATCTATTGACTGGCATTGATGATGGGACCACCTTTGATTCTTCCCAGGTTTGAGATGAAATTTTTGTAGATATTTTGATTCACATGTTCTTGTTTTCTTTGTTCTAACATGTTATGAAAATTATCCCATAAGCATTGTCTGTCTAACATATCTGAATTTTGGATATAAAATTGAGGAACAGAAAAAAATGATATTTTGTACTACAATGTCTCCTTATTACAGATTTTCTTATAAGCTGTTCATACAAGTGACTGATTGCTGAACTGTTGATAAGTGCAGTACCCACTTATGGACATTATGGTGCATATTGAGGATGATCTCGTGGAGCATGTCACTGTTGATGATAATTCACTTTTTGCTGGTCAACACGTGGCAACTTCTTCTTTTAAAATAGCAGCTAGACGACTTGGAATCACAACCCTATATGTGGGTTTACTTCTTGACTCTTCAATTGCTGTTATAATTTTGTTCTGGAACTAGTTATATATGAAGCAATACTTATTCTAATAGGTCAGCGCAAGACAACATTCAGGAGATAAAGTACTGAGCCAAACTATTAAAGTGGAAGTTTATTCCCCGCCAAGACTTCACCCACAAGGAATATTTCTTGTTCCTGGTGCTTCTTACGTGGTATGATGGAAATATATATATTTCTCTTTCAATCTTTGAGATTTGGGTCACGATTTTTTTTTCTTGAAAACTTTATACTCTCGATTTTTTGGCTGATCTGCATTTTTTTTACTTATAGCTCACTGTTGAAGGAGGCCCAACCATGAATGTTTCTGTTGACTACACCACTGTGGATAACCTAGTGGCAAAGATTGAAAAATCAGGACGTCTCTATGCAACATCACCTGGCAACACGGTACGGTCAAAATAATTTGAATCTACCTTGCCTTTTCAACACTTTATCCGATAAAGATTTGTCTATTGAATCATTTTGACCTGGTTCTTTTGTGACCAGACAATCTATGCGACGATATACGGAAGTGAAGGTACTGTAGTTTGTCAGGCGGTTGGCAATGCCGAAGTAGGACTTCCTGCTGTTGCATTGCTGATAGCTCAAAGTGACACGGTGGCCGTTGGTCATGAAATGCCTCTGTCCCCATCATTTTCTGAGGTGAGAATCATAAGCGAGAAATAACTCACTGCTTAAGTTAACTCGTCAAGAGTCTATTCTCACATGCAAAACTCTGATTTTTGGTTACATTATCAGGGAGACCTTTTGTCTTTTTATGAGCTCTGCAGAGCATACAAGTGGACTATTGAAGATGAGAAGGTCCAATTCAGTATTTACCCTTACAGTATAAATAGTAATCTATTTTTCCGACTCCTGTGTTTATGACAGAAAGCTCTGTTTTTTCTTGTGAAGGTGTTAAGTTTTATTGCATCCTCCATTGACGTGGAAGAGAATGCTGGCTTTGTCAATATCGTCCAAGGAAGGTAACTTAAGATTATTGCATGTGCTCTTGCATATATACACTATCGATTAATAAGATGCAAACCATTGTCCAATTACGGTTATTAAATATTGACAGGTCGGCTAGTTAAAACTTATCCTTATAGAGAAGTTACTTTCACTAGTCTAAAATATCCTTCCAAGGCATCATCGTGCTCAGCATCATTGAACTTTTTAAAGTAGGCTCAGCTAGTGCAATTAGTTGCACATTAAACATTGTTGGAACATTTTTTTACTCAAGCTTAGAAGGTAATGACACAGTTTGTTAGTAATAACTTGAGCTTAGTATTCGTGTATTCTGTTTAGCTGTTTTATGCAGATTAGTAAGCTTCAACAGTACATAAGCTAGACGACTCAGCAGATAGTAACGAACAGCTTATCTTTTCTATTACAGATCAGCTGGCAAAACCAGAGTCACAATTGCTTTCTCATGTGATTTCGTGTCTCCTGGCTTGTACTCTGAGTCTAGAACATATGAAGCGTCAATGATTTTATCTGTTGTGCCTGATCTCCCACTTTCTCTTGGGACTCCTATGACTTGGGTTCTTCCGCCTTTTTATACATCATCTAGTCTATTACCTTCATCTCTAGAGCCACAGAAGCACAGGGATGGTCAAAGTCACAGAGGCAATATAGTCTATTCAATATTAAAAGACTGTAGCTCTCGGGCTGATTTTGAACAAGATACCATATCAATTAATGGCAAAAATGTCAAAACAATGGAAAGCAACAATGTTGCATGTATTCAAGCGAAAGACCGGACAAGTGGAAGAATTGAGATTGCTGCTTGTGTGAGGGTTGCAGAGGTATTTTGAATATGTGGGAGTGTGTATGGAAATTATCCTTCAGTAGGCATTATTGTCCACTCTAGTTTCCGGCCACTCGATTTGTTATTCTTCTTTTATGAATTCCTTTCATCATAATTCCATATTTCCGCTTTGTGGGTAACATATAATTTTTATCAGGTCGCTCAAATAAGAATGAAGAGTGAGGGGATTCCTTTCCATGTGGTAGATCTTGCTGTTGACGGTGAACTTGAACTGCCAATAAATTACTATGACACTTTAGGTAATGCTTTCTACTTCTACATGCATGCTTTATTTTGTTGAGGTGTGTTAGTTTTTAATATCTTTGTTGTTTTGTTTGGAAAGGAATACCTTTTCTCGAAGCACATGGTGTTACTACATACAATGTCGAAACCAATCATCGTGATGTTGTATCTATTAAGACTGTCAATGACCAATCAAGTGTCTACATTAAGGTGTGTTAATCATATTATCATACATGTTGTGGTTATATAACATACTTGATCAAGATAATTTATTAAGGTTGGTTAAGAAATTTTAACGTACAAAATCTATCTTTTGTATATTTTACTCGACTGTTCCTTTCTAATCTTGTCTCTTTATAATGAAGGGAATAAAACATGGAAAAGCTCTCATTCGGATCTCCATTGGCAGTAATCTCAGGAAAGCAGACTACGTTCTGGTATGGACTAATATCATGAATGTAGTTCCTAACTTTATAAAAAACCTCAGTAAAAAATAACTTCTTGTTGTATAGGTACGCATACATCTGTTGTGATATCTGCAATTGGCTATATCACATGTGTTTTGTTTTGTCAGGTTTCAGTTGGGGCTCATATCTGTCCTCAAAACCCGGTCATTCACAGTGGAAATTTGTTAAATTTCAGCATAGCAGGTAAAAATGTCAAATCAAATCTACAAGATAAAAGGCATATTAATGCACGTCTGACTAAAAAATACAATACTTCTTGGAAACTTAAGACACTTGTACTGTGATATAGGGGCAGATCATCAAGTATCTGGTCAATGGGTTACATCAAACACGAGTGTCCTATCTGTCAATGTGGCATCTGGCCAAGCTAAAGCGATCAGCCAAGGCTCGGCTCACGGTAATATCTATTTATTTTTTCATGCTTTTTCTTGTACATCAGTTGAATTCCTAAAGGAGACTAAGAGATATGTTTATCTTGCTACTGATCTTTGTCGCATCTGCACAGTTACATTTGAAGGTCATGGTTTGAAACTGCAAACAAAAGTCAGAGTGCTACTTGGAAACACTATATTTATTGACTCCCCAGGAGAAACACTGACAAATGTCCACGTCCCTGCAGAAGGTTATAACTTTCCAGTGAAATTCAGGTCTGTAATCTCTTAATGTTGCATTGTAAAAACATATATGCAACAAATTATTTACCGATGATGTTATAATTGCAACAGGGAGAACAAGTTTGTACTCTCTGAAAATGGAAACAAGGCCACGTTTAACTGCCAAGTAGACCCTCCGTTTATAGGGTATTGATGCTTACTTCAACTATAGTTTCTTGCAGTGAGTTTATGTGCACGTGTGTGTGTGTGTGTATATATATAAAAATGCTTGTTCTTGCTTTGACGCTTATTTATCTTGCATTGAAGATACGCAAAGCCATGGATGGATCTTGATACTGGCAACGCTTATTGTCTTTTCTTCCCATACTCACCAGAGCATCTGGTTCACTCCATGTCTATAGCAAAAGACATGAAACAGCAAGTGTCATTCTCCGTTAATGCTTCACTCAAAGAAGCTCATCATGTTTCGGGATCTGCATCTGCACTTCTTATTGGAGGGTTTTCTGTAACAGGGCCAAACAAGGTTATCAAGTTTCTTAATTTCTTTGCATTTCTGAAAGTATCGTTAAGCAAAGCTTATATTTTCAGAATATGTGCTTTATGTGAGTTTTTTGACATGGAAATATCTTGCAGTTGAATCTAAACCCGGATACAAACACGACCATCATTTCAATACTGGGGAACACCGGTAAATTCCGTATATCCATAATTAGTTCGTTTTCTTTTCTTATGAATAAATGCAAAGGGATACTTAATATTACTCATTGCAGATGTTCAAATTCACTGGCGCAACAAAGGTAGGTTATCGATCAGCTTGATCAAAAGGGAAGATTTTGGTATCGCAGGGCGTGCACTATACAAGGTGATTTCTCACTTAAAACTTATCTATAGGTTTGGTAATCTAACCCATACATATGAAAGATCAACAATTTAGTAAGCTATCAATATTTATCAACCTTTTTCAGGTGAATGTGTTAAGATCAGAGCAATTCACGGATAGAATCCTCATCACTCTCCCTGCTACAGGTGAGCTACTTCTTATTACACCAGTTATAGACTAGGCTATGGTTTTTCAACTTACCATGTGATGAAATGTTTTCTACAGGCCAAAGTGTAGAAATCGATGTTTCCTATGACACGGGCGAGTCCCTAGTAGCTTCGTCTAAAGATGGATACTCTGTTTTGTTCAAGATACTATGGAGTGTTGTGGTGGTGTTTATATCAGTGATCATCTTGATGAAAGTGATAGACAGACCAGGTCCAGTTGGTCCAACAGGAGCTACTAGAACTGCAACAAACGGTGGAGCTGCAGCACCGGGAACACCAGAAAGAAGAAGCGGTGCGGTTATATACCATGAGGAATCTCCTAGAACACCATCACCATTTATGGAGTATGTGAAGAGAACAGTTGATGAAACTCCTTATTACAGAAGAGAAGGAAGAAGGTTTAATCCCCAAAACACTATGTAAAAACTAAGATGATGATGATGATTTATTGATTTTGTTGTTAGTTGGAAACTTTGTTCATTAGAGATTAGAACAACATCCTTTTGTTTGTAAACCACCAAACTAAGACCATCAATGTTTATATAATTTGTGCATTGTCATCAAAGGATCCATAATCTGTCTGATATAGGCAAGTTGAATGATTAGATATAGAGTATGAAACGAGATTTCAGAGAAGATCAAAGCCAATTAATGTTTCCAAAAAGTAGTCAGGGATATAGCTAGGAAATAGAGTCTATTTAACACCAGTGAAGCTGAAAATGGTACCATTCACCAACACCAAATGCTTTGTCTGAAGACAGGAATCAAACACAAACAAAAACATTCTTCACTGAAAACTTATATACGTATGTTTGCACCGTTGGATACTCTTTCTAGATAACTAGTAGATTATTCTACTCTCATTCCAAATTTTAATTGACAAATTAAAAACCAGCATGCTAAATCAAAGTCGTTTCCATAGAGTACCCTACCCACTATAAAATAGTAATAGTCATTTTTAATATCTACCTGACAAAAACAAAATTATGAAAACTCTTTGACANTTTAAAAAAAAAAAAAAAAAAAAAAAACTAAAAGAATTTTTTTAATATTAGCGAACAAAAAAATCACGATCGAAATGCATTGATTAGTTTAGAGAATAAGGTTTTTTTTTCCTTTTGTCGTCTCATATTGAATTAAATAAAGAAAGTGAAACAAAGTTCTGAAGCCAATAAAATCAGATAATTAAATACTTTTTAAAGTAAAGTAGGACCCAGATTTAAGTTAAAAAAAGACTCAAATTGGCTTTAATAACTTTTTCTATTTGATAAAGGTTTATACTATAATTAATTAATTAATTTTGCATCATTAACCCTGGTTTCTTTTTCTCATTTGCTCTACTAAGAAAGATTCTCACAAGACTTATCAAGATCTAAGGATCAGTTTCATTGTTCTTACCAATCAAACTAGTTCACAAATGTCTCGTGTATTACACAAGTCTTATCCCTACGACCTGTCAAGATCCGCGAAATTTCCCCTTCACGATCATCCTTTATACTCTACCACAGACCATGGTCAATGTGCGGGATGTTTTGAAGGAAAAGAACTTTCTTCCGAGTTTCTCGAATGTCCTATATGCGATATCTTCTTCCACAAGGAATGCGTCGAGTCAAAGGCAGAGATCACTCACCCTTTTCATCCCCAACACTCTCTTTGGCTTGTCAAGCGTGAAAGTCTACCAGATACTAACCTCGATCGAAAATGTTGCTTGTGCGGCGAAGAGCTTATGTTACTAGTCTATCGTTGTCTCATATGTGACTTCAAGTTGGACATGTCTTGCGCCAAGAATCCACCATTGCTTGAGATTGACCAACCTGAGGTCCATCAACATTCACTTCACTTCCTGAGGAAAAAAGTCTCCTTCACTTGCGATGCTTGCGGGTTAGAAGGTGATCGATCTCCTTATCTCTGTCTCCTTTGCAATTTCATGTTCCATATCCGTTGTGTCTATTTCCCAAATGACCCACGACGCATAAATTCCCACAAAAATAATCTAGATGATGATTCTCTTATCCCTGGAGTTTGGTATTGTGGTTGTGGATCTGTCCATTCAGATGTTGTAGCCTGTGAACACTTAAAGGAGGAAAAAGCACTTGAAGATGTAAAACTAGAGGAAGCCCCAGACCACATATTCCATTTTACACATGCTCATGTACTAACATTTCACAAAGATGGTCAAGTTGATGATGTGTATTCGAGATGTGACATGTGCCAGTTACCTGTTGCCTCTACTCCCTACTACTGCTGCGAGGAATGTTGGTTCTTCCTTCATGAAAGATGCGTTAAGCTCCCTCGGAGAATGACATCTATGCTTCATAACCATACACTTAAACTGGAGGGCGTCAAATCTACACTAACACCATATCATCTGGATCAAGATCCGGAGTTTCAAGAAAAATACTTTTCTTGCAATGCTTGCGGCCAATTCAATGATGGTGTAAAATATACATGTTACAATGATTTCAACTTGGATGTAGGATGTGCTTCAATCTCTTTACCCTTCAAATCTCCAGCTCATCAACACCCTCTTACCGTTATATCAACTAACAAAAACAAATGTCGCGTTTGCGAGTTATGGGCTTCCCCTGTTCTCTCTTGTGGTGGATGTGATTTCTATTTGGGGTTTGATTGTGCTCAGTTACCTGTATTGGCAAAGCACAAGTATGACAAGCATGTTCTCAAGTTAGATATCACCAGGGATAAGAATCGTAGAGACGATTACTGGTGCGAGATTTGCGAGAAGAAAGTAGATATGAATGAAGTATTCTACACTTGTGATGACAACTCTTGCTGCTCCACTTTTCACACTCATTGTGTAGTTGGTGGACTCAACTTGAGGTTAGGACTCCTCTTCACGTTGTTTAGCCTTGAGTTTGTGGTGGTGTCCAACACCTTTACTGCTCCAAGACTTTGCTGCATATGTGGCCTGAGATGCAAAGGTCCCAAGGTTATAAAGATCAATCACGGTGGTTATACTGATCCTGATAGGTTCTTGTGCTCTTCTAGCTGTCTCATGAGAAACCGCCATCTTCTACACAACTTGTAATATATCTTCCATGATGAATTTCTCTTTCAATCAATCTTTTTTTTCTCTTGTTTTGTCTGATCAATGCATAAAAAAAGGCAAAAACTAAGACAGCTTCAAGAATTATCACTAAGACTCCTTCATTGTTTGGCTGGCCACATTAAACCGGCTATCAACGGGGGATAAAATGCGCTTATGGGCTACGGGAGCTTGTATCTTCTGCAATGATCCGTTGGAAACTCGGAATCATCTCTTTTTCACTTGTACCTTCACAGCTAGTATGTATATGGCAGAACCTAGCTAGCAAGAGGACTACGATACTCTCATGGCAGTATTATCTGGTTCAACTATCACAGGCTCCATCCAATTCATCACACGTTATGTCTTTCAAGCAACCGTCTATAAATTGTGGCATGACCGCAATAGGCGACGGCATGGCAACATTGCCACTCATCAAGAACTTTGATCGACTCGTTCGGAACAGGATCACTTCTCTCCGCACGCCAAACTCTAAATACATGGCTGATGGACTGCTGCTCTGGTTTGGTTCCAGAGTCCAGACCATAGCACTGGTCCCTTATAATCACTACTTTCTATTTTGTTCAAACGTAGTTTTCACTTTGTTACTCTGTTTCCCACTATCTTTTGCTCTGTTTCAACTAAAAGACTGCACTAGATCTAAACAAGGTTTTTTAAAGAAAACTCCATTAGCTTTGATTCTTCTTGTTGCGAACCAATATCGAAGGCCGTTCTCATACTTCATGTCACCCTCACTCCGAATTATGCTTAGCCGGTTTCAAACATTTTTATCAATCAATGTGACAAGCTTATCGATTGGTGATGGTTGTTCGCCATGTCTTCTATCATTTCGTTCTCTAAATGGAATGGATCTGTGTTTTGAAAGACATACCTTAGGATAAAAGCTTTCGTGTTGTCATAATCTTCGTCGACAAGAAGCTTACGAATTTCACTCCAATTTCCTGTAAACTTATCGAGCAACACCCCTCTCACGAGTGCGTCCCAGACCTTCAAAGAGTATGGAAACAAAAAAAACCAGGTGTTCCCTCGTCTCCATAGCATCCTGGCAAAAAACATAGTTCGTATTCTCATTCCTATTCCGCTTTTGTTTCCTCACTTCCTCCTCAACAAGATTTAAATTAAAGTCTTGCCGGTGTTTTCTTTTCCTCCATCACCTCTCCCACTGTACTAGATAAGGGAATCCCCAAAGCAATACAACCTCTCTCCCCCGAGCTTCTCATAGAGGCACCCTAGTGGGCTCCAATAGTCAAACCATAAGGAAGTGGACCTACAACGCGATGAAACGGTTTTTTGCTTTTAACTCGATGAGACTGCTTCAAGTTCAACAACTCTTCTCATCATTAACAAACTTTTCCAATTTCAGTCATCATCGAATTACTCTGTTTACCTGAGACAAGACGAGAATTTGGCAGAACATAATCGATTGACGAAAGGAAATAATCATCTTCGATCTTTAAACTGTTACCGAATCACTCAATTTAATTGCACATTTCATCTTTAATCAAAATGCCTGAAAAAGAGCCTTGTGTTCCCATTTTTTTATGTTTTTGTCCTTATACTGCTAAAACCGAAAAAGTCAATCCAACGGCTCAGATTTACTAATAATAAAAACAAAACCGATATTTAACCGTCCTTATATCTAACACGAAAAGGTTAAGATCGCGGAGTACAATAAGTATCGAGAGACGAGAGCTATTCTCTTCTTCAAGGGTTATTCTCTTCTTCAAGGGTTTTTAAGGGGCTTGCTTTACTGCACAACACGGCTTTTAGGCGGCTGCCGCTTCTTCTTAATCTTCTTCATTCTTCTTTCTTCTTCCTTCTCTCGGAGGTTTTAGGGTTTTGATTATCCCATCATGGACCCTTATGGAACAGAAGAAACTGTTATCGAAGATGAAATCCACGATGCTAAACCATCTGAAGATGTTGAGGACGATGACGACAAATCTCAGCCTCATTCTAGTGGTGGTGGCGTCGATAGTGCTGGGTACGTTTTCTCAATTTCTTTCGAGAAAGATTCTAGATTTAGGAATTAGAATTAGGGTTTGGGTCTTTTTCTCAATTTCAAGAAGATTGAGATAAATAAGAGCATCGTGTTCTTCTACATTCTACTAGGGTTTTTCTAAATTTCTCATCTTTTTCGCTTAATTCTGTGAAATTTAGGGTTGTTTTAGGTTTTTTGTTATAGAAAGTATATAAAGATTCCAACTTGTTATTGCTAGCCACTCTTACGGATTAGATAAGTTTATTTGTTCCGCTAGAGAATCCTAGAGTGGAGAAGGATTAAGATTAGTAGTCTTCTCTGGTTTCTTAATACTTAGTGATTAGTGTACTTATACGATGTTTTGTGGAATTTGTAGAAAGATATTTGTTGGAGGTTTAGCCAGGGAGACAACTTCAGGTTAGCTCTTGTGTCTGGTTGCAACGTTGTTAAGAGGTTAGCGCTCTCGTCATTGTGTAAAGTTCAATACTTTTTTTAACTCTGTCTTTTTATTTGCTTATGCAGCTGAATTCGTCAAGCATTTTGGCAAGTATGGAGAAATCACTGATTCTGTGATTATGAAGGATAGGAAAACCGGACAGCCTCGAGGTTTTGGGTTTGTGACATATGCTGATTCCTCGGTGGTCGATAAAGTTATCCAGGATGATCACATCATAATTGGGAAGCATGTAAGATTGATCTGTGTCTTACATCTTACCACCTGTGTTAGTTGTATCGTGCCTTACAGTGCGATAACATTCACTTTTTTATGGCTCTTCAGGTTGAAATTAAGAGGACGATACCAAGAGGATCCATGAGCTCTAACGATTTCAAAACCAAGAAGATATTTGTTGGTGGAATTCCGTCATCTGTGGATGATGGTAAACACTCTTCCATTTTATCCCATTTCTCTGCTATGTCATATGATTTTTATTTCAGCATCATGTTTATATATGAAGTTACTCATCTGGTGATTGGTGTTTGTATAGATGAGTTCAAGGAATTCTTTACGCAATTTGGAGAGCTGAAGGAACATCAGATTATGCGCGATCACTCAACTGGAAGATCACGTGGCTTTGGGTTTGTTACATATGAAAGTGAAGATATGGTTGATAATCTCTTGGCGAAAGGAAACAGAATTGAGCTCTCAGGGACTCAGGTAACTACACGCGCTTACAAATATTTTTGAGATTCTAAGACTTTGTAGCTATAATCAGAACACTCACATCTGCCCTGTTGCTTTGTTGTGTTGTCTGGAAAATTTCCGCGTATAGGTAGAGATAAAGAAGGCAGAGCCGAAAAAACCAAACTCGGTTACAACCCCGTCAAAGCGGTTTGGTGACTCTCGCTCTAACTTTGGTGGAGGTTATGGAGATGGTTATGGTGGCGGACATGGTGGTGGATATGGTGGTCCAGGTGGTCCTTACAAATCAGGTGGTGGTGGCTATGGAGGTGGCCGGTCTGGTGGTTATGGAGGCTACGGAGGAGAATTTGGCGGCTATGGCGGCGGTGGATATGGTGGTGGCGTTGGACCTTATAGAGGAGACCCAGCACTTGGATATTCTGGTCGTTATGGAGGTGGAGGGGGTGGTGGTTACAATAGAGGCGGTTACGGTATGGGAGGTGGCGGTGGGTATGGTGGTGGACCAGGTGATATGTATGGTGGGCCATACGGTGAACCTGGAGGTGGTTATGGTGGACCAAGTGGCAGTTACGGAGGCGGGTATGGTAGTAGCGGTGTTGGTGGTGGTTACGGTGGCGGAATGGGTGGTGCTGGTGGTGGTGGCTATGAAATGGGTGGGCTTGGAGGTGGAGGCGGAGGAGGAGGATATGGTGGTGGTGGCGGAAGTGGTGGCTCGTTTTATGGAGGAGGAGGAGGAGGAAGTAGAGGTGGATATGGAGGAGGCGGCAGTGGACGGTACCATCCTTATGGAAGGTAGAAAGTTCCATAAAAGCTTCAATCTTCTTCTTACTTGTTGTGTTCATGCTTAGCTCATGTAATGGTTATCAAGATTGATAGCTAGTTATTGTATTCTGAGAGAGAGAGAGAGAGAGAGGAGGCTTTTAGGGCTTTGAGATTCCCTGAGTAGTTTTAATACATTTTTAGATATAATTATCTCGGCGTAACAAACAATGCCAGATTATATTTTTTTTGCTTAGAACTCTTTGTGGCAACTTTATAGACTTAGCTCTTGTATCATTGCTTTTTAGTTTTGAGGTTTGACTCAAATCTTATTAGACTCTCTAGTCTTGTTTGTTTGTATCTTTCGAGAAGCCTCCCAGTGTATCCGAAGGTTTGGTTGTCTTCTTCTTCTTCTCCTCCCTTTTAAGTTATTAGCCACAAATAGACCTAAAAAATATCTTGTGGTTGGTCAGCTCAATCCTCTGTCTCAATTCTTTGGTTTTGCTCTGTCTCGGGAAAATTTCACCGAGCCGATTTCTTTTCATATTTTTCTAATTTGATCTGATAATTCGATTTCTGAAAAATGGCAACACTTGCATCATCAAATCTCGTCTGTATTGGAAAAGTAACGATTTTTCGGAGCAAATCCTTTTTTATTTTTCTGTTTTTCCCAGAGACTGTAAAATTAGGACTGTTTTGCAGGTAGGAGGGAGGTTGGAGATAAATTGCAGAAAGAAAGAGAAAGGAAGAGATCAAAGCAATTATCCTTACAAAGTGATTGAGATTACTCCTCCTCCTAAATCTCTTGGCGTTCGTTGCCTTCCTCATGTGAGTCTTTTACTCAATCTTCTTCATCTTTCTCAATTGGCCAAATCAAATTGATTTGGTTTCTTTTATATGGATTTTGATGAAATAGCTTTGATTGATTTGCAGAATCTTCAATGCGGAGAGAACGTGATGATAGAAGGGCAAACGTACACAATCTCGGCCGTGACTCATCGATATCAGCTTCGGAAAGGCAAATACGAGCCAAGTGAGAGGCGGCTTGATGTTCTCTCCGCCGCTAGATATGTTTTAAACCTTTATTTCGACAACTTGCTCCAAAATTCTTGACCTTTTTTTGTTTTTCTTACAAAACATTAACCGTCTCTCATTTGCTTTAAGACTTTTTAAGTATTTGCTTAAACGTTTTAAAACTGAAGTTCTACGTACATCAATCAATATTGTTTTTGGTGTTAAGATCGTGAGCTTCAAACGGTGACATGGAACAAGAAACATCTAAGATGTCTTCTTTGAGTTCCAAGAATCTCTTAAGAGTAAAACTCTTGAAAAGTGCCTGGATCAACACCTGCAAATTACTTTAAAAGACTACTTTAACACATCCAAGATTGTCAAGGCCAATATAAGGACAGTTGTCTCTACCTCTAATACTGTCTAGGAGTAGGAGCTTTGGCTCCAAACAATTTAACTCTACAAGACGGTGCTTCATATGGTATTCCACTCTTCAATCTACCTGCTTTGGAGAGAGCGAAATGGAAGAATACACAATCACTTATTCAACCCGACGGATTGTGTGATAAAGGCTGTTGATAAGGCAATGAGAGAGTATAACATCGCTCCGTCAGCCACAGACGTCAAGACTAGGAGACCTTCACTGCACATATTGATACACTGATATACACGACGTGATTGAGAGCTCATCCTCTGTTTCTTAAACCACGTCTCTGTTTTTATCTCTGGTTTTCGGTTTAAGTCTGTTTTTTTTTTTTTTTCTCCCCCGACTCGGTTTTGGTCTGTTATAGGATTCTATTTTATCAATAAACTTCACATTTAATCATAAACAAAATTATGATTTCTTTATTTATACTATCACCAAAGGCCAAAACAAATTGTACAATTGTATGTTTTTGGGTTTTTTTTTTTAGACAAATGTGAATCATGTGATGATGTTTTATTTCTTTCTTTTTTTTGATAAAGGTTTGTCAACGATGTGATGATGTTGAAACTAATTGTAAATATACTTTGTCGATTGGATTAAAAAATTTGTGGTTAAATTAATAGCATGAAACATTGAAACGTTCACCAAGTTCTAATCAAAAATTGACGAGTTCATCATCATTAACTATACAATTAAGCAATGTATATAGCTAATAATTTAGGCCAAATGCGTAAATTTCTATATCGATCCTCTGTCTTAATAATTACAGTATAATTTATTTATATTATCACCACCATTTGGTAAAAAAAAAAACAACAAATAAAAAAAGGTAATCGTCAGAGAATTAGCTTGCAAAAAAAATGATATAATACGTGTGAATGTGATTTGCCTCGCTAATTTTAAATTACAGTTGACTAGCGTGGATTAGTTTAACTAAAGCAACTGTCTGTGACTAAACTACACTACGACAGACGAATAGATTCGTATGTATCCTTATGTTTGTGTCACCGACCTGTCCTCTGACAAAATGTGGATCCCCATATTCGTGTGTATGCCTCACGACGTGTTGAGAGGAATCGTTTGATATAAAAATTCGAAAAAAAATCAAAGTTACATCACTTCTTCCTCCATTTTCATATTTTGAGCTTCTTCAATCTTCTTTCTCGTTGTTTCTTTGTGAGTTGTAATCTTCTTTCGTTGATGACGACTGTTGAGAATGTGAACTCTGTTCCGGCGTCGGAAGACACAGAGTATGGATTTAAACGTCCAGAAATGTACAGCACCAACATAGCTAACTCGATAAATTCGTACGGTCGACATGTTTTTGTTCTTTACAAAACTCCTGAAGCTTGGCTCTCACATGTTGAAGAAGAAGGTTTACCTCAACGTTTCGCTACTTTGCTTAAAGATCGCAAATCTGATCTCCTTGTTCAGGTATATATTCACTCAATTACACTTTTTACGGTTTATCTCTTTCTTATGAAGATTCTACTTAGCCATGCATTAACGGTATATTTTTTTGTTGATGTTGTTGTTGTAGACGAAGCTGAATGTATGTGAAGGTGGTGGATCTGATGGAGATGTGTTGATTTTTCCAGATATGATCAGATACAAGTGAGTGCCTCTATGTTTTGATTTTCTTAGCTTTTGGAAAATTAATTGACTGATTCGTAGTTAGATTTATAGAGAGTGGAGATTTGTTGTATAAGCTAATGTTAGAAACTGTAGAAATTTGTTCATGTATAGCTCTTACATTTATAAGATGAGCTTGTTATATCTGAGATTCAGATTTGAATTTTTGTGATTTGTGTAAACTCTTTGTCGTGTGGTGGTATTATTGACTATAGAGGGGTTAAGGATACGGACGTGGAAGGTTTCTTTGAAGATGTTCTTGTGAATGGGAAGCCATGGAGCTCTGGGAGACAAGAAGAGATAACTGGAACATTTGTATTTGTGTGTACTCATGCTAGTAGAGACAAGAGATGTGGTGTTTGTGGACCTGTGATCTTGGAGAGGTTCAAGCAGGAGATTGGCTCTCGTGGACTTTCGGACCAGATTACTCTGAAACGATGTTCACATGTTGGACAGCACAAGTATGCTGGTAATATAATCATCTTTAGTCCTGATTCAGCTGGAAAGATTAAGGGAAATTGGTAAGTAAATGATTGGATCAAAACTAAAAAAAAATGTTATTGTTTATGGCGTTGTCGAATAACCGTGTTGTTTAAACGCAGGTATGGTTATGTAACTCCTGATGATGTGCCTGAATTGCTTGACCAGCAAATTGCAAAAGGAGAAATCATACAAAGGATTTGGAGGTATAGGTTTAAAACACTCTTGTTTCTAGCCTGTCTACATATATGTCTCTGTGATAGATATGTAGATAAAATTTACTCGGACTTAAATAATGTATGTGACTTTTGTTTCAGGGGACAAATGGGTTTACCAGGAGGTGTACCTGAGAGAGAGCATGAACATAAAGTGATACCAAACGGTAATAACAGCGTAGTGGAAGAGGAGAGCAAGGGATTCACTGGAGGATGTTGTCAAGGATCAAACGGTGTTTCGTGTTGCCAAGAAGAAAGCTCAAAGCCGAAGCCAATCGAGAAAGAAGGAAAGAAGTGCAACATATGGTTCCAGCCTCTTGACAAAGAAGAGTTCTACATTGGAGCCGCTGTGGTTGGAGCCATTGCAACTATAGCCATGGCTTACACCTTTTTCAAGAGGTCAGGATAAGAACCTAACCTTACTTACCAATTTGATTCATATAGAAGTTTTTTCGGAGATTGCCACGAGACATCCATCGATTCGACCACAAAAAGGAACCGAGGAATTATGTTTTTTTGTCTTTGATTCGACCATTAAAGAAACATATAAACTTTTTGGTTTCTGTGAGCTTTCTTTGCCTTGCTATGTTCTCACATTATATGTGTTTTTTTGTTGTAAGGACCATATCTTTTGTGATTGGTCTAAGCTCTATCGCCTTGGTGCATTAACAAAACTTTGATTTGGTTTATTACTATTTTGGTTCCCTTTTGTTTAATGTTTACGTTTGAAACCGGTTGTTGTCGATATATTGTAACGCAATTTGTCTACGTCATTTTTACCGTTTACAATTGATCCGTGGAATCGTAGAACGATTTTGCAATTGATACTGCAGAGGTCATTTTTCATATAAAAATTTGAACACTTTAAGTTCTTACATGAGCTAGGGGTTTGAGAATCAAGTAAAAACCAATACAATGTGATGCAAAATTGTGATCTTTGTTGTGTTAATCTCAATATCCTTTGTTGTTCTTCTCTTCATTCCCATTGCTACTTCACTTTGGTTGGAAAGATTAACAACTTTACTTATGCTAGCTCATCTCCAACAACTCTTTTAATCTTATCAAGAAACTGTTAAAATCAGATATTCACACTAACTAGAGATTCGATATCATCGCGATTACCAAGCAACATGAAACTTCCATACCAAAAACGAAAAAAAAATGCAAATAAATGTATACCTCTCTTCAAGGGATGGCATTTTCTCTTTGACAACAGAGAGAATGATCGACTCATCTGACTTCTCTTGCGATGAAGTTTGCTTTTCTCCACTCACTGCATTACACAAGGGAAATTTCAGTAAGAAGAATCACTCTCGGGAAAACGAGGTGATGTCTCAAGGATCATATAGCTTTTTTACCTGCCAAAAAGAGCTTTAAAGTGAGTTGCTAACTTAGGATGTCTCAATTAGTTCATGTAGACATTAACACAATAGAATGAATTTCTACAAGGAAAGAAACGCTTTTATCCTCACCTTCTTTATCTTCTTGAAGCCTGGACTTGCCTCCAAGATATGAACGTTCATCAGCTTCTAAGTCTAGACCTTGACAGTCTGCAAATTTCTCTAGTAAGCAGCCGATTAAGTTATGTGCAACCAAGCTTGTCTCATCAGAACTTTCCTGGACTGCGAGGTACTGGTTTTTGTTTCTTCTGCGTGGCTTCTGCTCACCATGATCATCAGTCTTTATATTTGCAACAGAATACAATGACCGGGAGCTAAACTGGTTATCTACTTCCATTTCAATATCCCTCTCAACCTTGACTCGGATTGTGCTTGTACCTATATCATGTCTATCACTGATAAGCGTTGATTTATTGGACGTGGGAGTGACATAGAGAGACCTAGGATGAACTCTTGTAATACTCTCTGTCAGGTCTCTTATAACCCTATTGACAGAAGAGCTGAAATGATGCTGGTTGGTTGCGTTTGTAGAAGCAGTTGGTTCTGAAACCAAGCATTCTGCACCACCTTCTTCATGATCCGAATCAGAGGACTCCATTACATCGTCTTGAGTGTCTCTGGCTTCAAGCTTCACGTTTCGGCATCTACTCTCTTTATTATCAAATGTCTCGTTATCAAATAAACTACTATTCTCATCATCATCATCATCATCATCATCACTGTCCTCTAGCTCCTCCATATAAGCATCACCAAAGTCCTGATCGAGCTCATAATTTGGAATACATTGGCATAATATTTGCTTCATTTGAGCACTCACATTTAA